>JAKSYS010000244.1:0-79214 GCA_022925895.1 Fragilaria crotonensis | reverse complement strand
GTGAGCCGTTGGCTGCGTATTCTAACACCAAAACTGCTCTCCGGCACTGCCTTTGAAATTGTAGCCATACAAGACAATGATATTGGGATGACGAAATCTTTTGAGTACCTGACGGAATTGTGCATTTTTGTTAGAACTCGAGGGAGATGGGGTGGAGGGTGCATTGTTCCAAACGATGCAGCACTCAGTGGTATCCAGAACGTACCGAAAGTTCCTTCTGGAAGGATTTCAAATTTTCGTCATTGGGGCCATAAGAACTTTTAGAAATTTTGATCATTTTGACTGCGAACTTTTTGGGTTCAGGGAGACCACTATCTTGGGCCAAAAATACTTCGCCAAATCAACCCGATCCAAGTTTTGAGTCGGTCTTGCAACGCTCGATATACTGAATAGACAGTTCAACAGGATCAGACTTGCGAGCTGTCATCGCCATAGTAAGCGATTCCCGGTCCTTCTTTAGCGCCACGAAAGAATCCTCATGTTCTTGAAAGGCTTTTCTAACACCATACTCACGATTACCTATAGCCAAATCAATAGCTGTCAATCCCTTGATGTCTTTGAGATTCACATCCAACTTGTCTTTCTTGAGCAACAATCTGACAGTTTCCACATTGCCTTTAGCGCTCGCAATGTGAAGGGCTGATTCACCAGTTTTCGTTTGGGCATTCACATCCACTTTGCTGTGCTTGAGCAACTCCGTGACGATTTCTTCACGGCCTTTACCACACGCAAAGTAAAGTGCAGATGCGCCATCATTATCGCGGGCATTCACGTCCACATTGGTACACCTGAGCAATTCGCAGACAATACTCGGATAGCCTTCGGAACTCGCCGCGGAAAGGGCTGTCATGCCACAGTGTCTATTCCGAAAATTCACATTCACATCCTTGTGCTTTAGCAACTCGCGTACGACTTCCACATGACCAAGGATACTTGCGATGAAGAAGGCTGTGGACGCGTCCTTCTCATAGTCACCATAGAAACATAGGGCATCCACTTCCAAATCCTTACAATCGAGCAACGCGCGGACGACTTCCACATGGCCACCTTTACTCGCCTCCCAAAGCGCTGTTATACTATCAGGATCACCTCGAGCGTTCACATTAGCTCCATCACGTAGCAGGTCACGAACCTTCTTGGCATTGCCTATAGAGGCGTTACAGATCAAAGCAGCGTCTTTCGCACTCAGCGACATGCTTCTGAAGTACTCACAGTTCTGATTGTTGATGTGCGTCGGATGTTGTGCCATGTGCACCAAAACGAAGTCGGTCTACGAAGACAAAACGCAGGACGAAGTTGTTCGCTGCGCCACTTCGAAACCAGTCTGTTGTTCTCTCTTGTTTCCGTTCGGGTTGCCCAGAGTATCTCTCCGTCATGATCGACGGTGTAGGTAGTCAGCATTAGTGGTAACGTACGACTGTAGGGGCGAGGTAGACTGATGTTTGGGTTGGTCGAGGGGATTCCCTCGACGGTAAATTCAGCTCCAACTCCCCGGATGTTGGGTGGTCCAGGGGTGGGCTTGGGGAAAATTAAACGATTAGTAAGCTATTGACTTAGTTGCTGGGATGGAAGTTTGCTTGGCACAGTCGGTTCACTTTGGTGGATCGATGTGGGCAAAATCTCCACTCCAGCGGCGGATCGGCGAGTTCACGTTGCAGCTAGTTTTCGCGTTCAACGGTGAATCGTGGATGTCACCGTATCCATTACGTATGTATGCATACAACATGCCGATACGACATGCCGATATGAACTGCCGATCCGGGGCAACGATAGTACAGGTAGTCGTGCCCGTAGTGCTGCCCGTACAGTACTTTCGTGCCCCGTTGTAGTAGTGGCGCTGGAGGCACAGTACTGTGCTCCCACCCCAGACCATGTAACGAAGTTGTTCGCTGCGCCACTTCGAAACCAGTCTGTTGTTCTCTCTTGTTTCCGTTCGGGTTGCCCAGAGTATCTCTCCGTCATGATCGACGGTGTAGGTAGTCAGCATTAGTGGTAACGTACGACTGTAGGGGCGAGGTAGACTGATGTTTGGGTTGGTCGAGGGGGGATTCCCTCGACGGTAAATTCAGCTCCAACTCCCCGGATGTTGGGTGGTCCAGCCATTGAACTCCTCCCTGAACCAAGCACTCAACTTCCGTCAGTGGTGAAGGTGCATCCTGTTCGGCACCTTCCTCAATCCGTTCGCTAGCGGGGCTCCCGCTTTCGTTCTCGTTCGCGGGTCACTTGGGATTACCCCGTCTCGAGTCAGCTGCGTCGAAGAATGAATCGTTCTGGATCATGTCTCTACTCAGCTGGTTTGTCCATTCAAGCACTTGGGGCCGGATGTAGTCCAGGAATGCGTCCGATGACCACCTTCCCAATATCATGATTTTCGCCACTGGTTGGTCCATCAGGAACAGCCCCATCGCGGCTCCTGACCTGATCGACCGCGTCCCGATTTCGCCTGCCGTGTATCCGAAGGTGCTCGCTCCCCCTCCCTTTGTGCACGCTGCTCGGAGGCTGCTCCGCAGTTCGCTGCTGGAAACTATTCGCGTTCCCTTCAGTGTTTGGATGGTTCCGACGGGCGTTTCGTGGCCAGAGTTGGGGACTCTTTCCAGGACTCGCAGAACTAGGGATGCCAATCGCCGGACGGGGCACATTACGCTGTCCCCTGTCCTCTCCTGAGTTCGTTTGTCCATCTTAAGTCCGTTCTTCTGGTTCTCGAAGGTGACCGTCACTCTTCGTGCCGTCGAGATCTTGTTTCGATGTGCGGGATCTCTCGGTGCTTGGAGTCCCTGAAGACTACTCCTTCAAGTCGGATGATCTTAGTTCTTCCAGGGGTCGCCGTCTCTGTTATTTCGCACGACCTCATCGCGAAGAAGTATGCCGCGATCGCTATCTCGGCGATGACTGCTTCGCGTGTGTCTCTTCTGTCGATCGTCCCTGCTCCTGACTGCTCGAACATAGCTCGCAGGAGCTGGGGTGTCGCGGCCTTTGTTTCCGCTTCGGGGTCCACGTTGTCGCAGGCTTTGAGCCATGACTTAATGAAGGGTCGCAGGTTTGGGGATCCTTTGAGGTGCAGGGGCTGACCCCGATATGGCTCGAAACGCCGCAGCCAAGTTGCTTGCGGCTTTGCGCATAGTACTCGCGACCACTGGTTCGCGACGATCTCCCGAAGGTCTGCCCCTTGCGTCCCACTCGGTCCCTCGAAAGAAGTCGAGGAACGCTCTGAGGAAGAGGTCTCGCTCGCCGTCGGATAACAGAGTGAGGAGGGGGTCATCCCCGTACCCGACGTGGATGCAGTATCCATTCCAGCGGCGCCATGTTCTGTCGTACGACTCGTTGCTGCTCTCCTGTCTCCCGTCAAATATAACTCTGCGACTCGCAGCACTTGCGTGACCCAGGATAATATCTCGTCCGGCAGTTGTGAGATGGCGAAGTTCTCCGGCACCTGTGAAGGGTACGACACCAGGAATCGGTTGGTTAGTTCGTCGTTTGAGGTTGTGTCATCCGCGATCGGGTGACTCTTCCCCCTCGAGTCGTCTCCCACAAAGGACAGTAGGTCGGCGACCACGTTGAGTTCGCCTTTCAGGTGTTGCGAGGCGAGGCAACACCGGAAGTCGATCAGCAGTGATGCGATCTTCCTCGCGACCTGGAGGTGTGCCTTCTGTGCGTCCCATAGTGTGTCCAAACGAGATGAATTGTGGAGCCAGCCAATGGCCGACGTGTTGTCCCCGATGGCCAGAATGCAGTTCTCCCCCCCCTCGGACTCGAGACAGGCCAGCCAGATGTTGACCGCCATCCCCAGGAACTCGAGTAAGTTGTTGATCCCCTTGTGCCCGAAGATGGGGCTCGTCTTTGGGATACGGAGTCGCCATGCCCGACCCGAGAGGCTGTACCCTCCCAGACCGTACGGGCAGGCGTCCGACCAGCAGATCTTATCAGGTTCTCTGGTCACCAGGAGGTTCATCGGGACCCCTTTGTGGGCGTGGTCAAGAACCCTTCCCACAGGTGTAGGTCGGCCAGCGCCTCTTCTCCCACCTTCCTTTTCCTCCCTCTCCCTCCCTCGAGTCCTCTCCGGATCCTGCTCATGAAGTGACGGGAGTTCGGGATGATGTATGCCGTGTGGTTGAGCCTTCCTACCAGCGTCTCCAGCTCTTTCACCTGGCAGTGGCCGTCAGCCCTCAGCTTCCTGACGTCCTCGGACCACGCAAGGTACTTGTCGGTTGGCAACGAAATCTCGAGCAGGCGCGTGTTGAGTCTCCACCCTAGGACGATCTGAACTTCTTCGGGCCTCCCCTCTGCGATGAGCTTCGGGATGGAAAGGATCGGACGGCGCGGGATCGGCTCGACTTCGTCGCCAGCGTGAGGTCGGCTGGTCAGGTGCATCGCGAGTGGCACAATGTGAGGCTGTCGCCGGCAGTTCTCGGGAGTGTCGAGGAACACGTTGATTAGGTCGTCAATGAACCCATCCACGCGACCTCCGGATTTGGTCGGGGGGATGTGAACAGCCATCTTCCGTGCTTGGGTGATGGGGACCTCGGCCGGGAGCCGAGACGGCTCGGGCGTCGTCGGTTGCGCTGGGCTTCGGGTCTCGACTGGATCCCACTCATCGCACTGCCCTATCTCGTTGGCGAGGTCAGTTACCAGCTCAGAGAACATGCACCATGTGGGTGGGTTGGGAGACCCTCCGAAGGTGAGACGAAGAGAGAGGAAAGCCGTGTCCCCGTTTACTGCGATCGTCTGGGCAGCCGCGCACGAACTGTGTGCGATGCGACGGTACGCGTCGCTGTAGTCGTACTTGCTGATGAGGATCAGTAGCATCGGGTTCTGCGACCGTAGGGCGACGATGAAGTGGATGATGCGTGGGAGACACCATCCATACACCATCTCCGTGTAGGCGGACATGTTGATTCGGGAGTTTATCGACGTGGGCTTCGCTCCGCGCCCCGTTGAGAAGCTCAGATCCTGCGTGAGCCGGAACTTTGCTTTTCGCTCTCCGTCCTGGTCGACCGACCACTGCTGTACTAACCCCAAGGGCTGTACCATTGCCCCAGGGATCATCTTGACCACAGCGATCGGTAGCGGGATTGTGAACCCGTGGATGACGTCCTTGGCGAGGAGAGCTCGCCAACTCTGTCTTGATCCTCCTGGGCCGACTTGTGGTTTCCTCGCGCCAGCATGGCCGTTACCTCGTCGTCCTTTTCATCGGGACTGAGCTCCCGCTCAAAGACGTACTGCATTCCCTTCGTGAGGAGGGATTCCAGGCGGGGGAAGTGAGGGTGCCGTCCGATGAGTGGCCGGAGGTCCCTGATTCGGCGGAACTCAGACCCGAACCCGATGGTCGATGACTCGTTATCTTGGATCAGACGTCCAAGGTCAAAGTCGAAGGATTTCAGTACCTCCGCGTTGTGCTCCGCGGCGGCTTCCGACATTGCGAACTGGATGGGGGACATTGATGGGACTTCGGGGGTGGTCGAGCAAATTCCCTTGATTGCCTCCAGGAACCAGGCTGGGGGTTCGAACTCGTCGCACGGCCCCGATGGCGGCTCCGAGAAGAAATGTGATGCATCCCCCCGGCAGGTGCTGGTCGCTTCTTGACGAATGAACGAGGAACGGGTACTCACCTAGTGTCTCCCGGTCAGACGCGTCCGCATCCCTTAGACGCTTGACGTTTCGTTCGTCGCCTTTTTGGGCGCTAGCTGATGGGCGCGAGTCGATTCCGCCCTTGGTTGCGGTGTATTCCGCAGTGGTGAGCCGTCGTGCCAGGCGCGTCGTCGGGCTCAGGATACTCCTGATGCGCTCCGCTGCGCTCGTCGTCAGGCTCCCCCCCCGTTCGGTTTCGATCCTACCTTGCCGTCGTCCGGCTCGGGTGTTCCCTCTGCAGCGCTCTCCCTGGAAGCCGCTTCGTGACGCAGCCTGGCCCTCCGGGCTGAGGTCGCGTCGGCGATAAACGACGCCTCCGATCCTCGGTCATATCGACGAACACGCTGGCTGGGACTTCGGTCTGCGTTCGGGGTACTGGCCGTGCTCGAAGTGGCTTGATTCGCGTTCTCCGGATCCGCATCGGATCTTGTTATGGTGTGCATCGCGGGGTCCCGGTACATCTCGGGGCTCGTCGTTGGGGACGTGTGTCTGCGACCATACTGGTCGTGTCTGCGACCGTACTGGTCGCTGTTTGGGTCGTGTTCCCTTCTGGGCGCTCCGTCACCCGGTCCCGCCTTACTGGTGGGGTCCCTGAGTGCTTTTCCAGACCCCTTACTGGGGGCTGCTTGTGCTGTCCCGGCCTCCTTACTGGGTTCCGGATGATGCTCCTTTCCCTCCCCTTGCGTCCGTCGAGCCATTGAACTTTGACCGTCTGTGGGCGGGAGGGGTGGGAGGGAGGAAAATTTTGAGTGGCCATCAGTGGCGGAGGGGTTTGGCCCCGATGGCCGACGCCTTCAGGCATTATAAACTGCCTTAAAGCGGGCTGTGGCTGTCGCCCGGGCGCCCTCGGGCATGTCGAGGGCAGTGATGTGGGCCAGGGAGCAGCTCTGCTGGCACTTTCCGGTTGACTGAAACCGGACACACATGGGTGCCTTCTGTGTCTTGTTCAGCCGCTTCGAGATGCGTGTGTCCAGGAGCACTGGCCACCCCCTTGAGCCCTGGCATTTTGGTGCCAAACAAGTCCAGGTAGTCGGTCCCGGCGGGCAGCATCCAGGTCGCTACGGGGTCGGTGTTCGGGTGGCTAACATCGTCCTTCGCTGCGGCTCCGGCTCCGGGTGTTGCTGGCTTCTTCTTCTTCGGGGCTTTATCGTTGGCGGCGACATTCCCCGCTCGCTTGGTTTTGTCCGGCGTCGAGGTGCTGGCCAGAGCGGTTGGTAGCACGACGTTCAATCCTTGGCCGTCTTCGAGTCGCTCGACGAGCTCCTCCGCCTTGTTTGCCAGGTAGCGGGACTGCCCCTCCGTCGCGATGTCCTCCCACCTCGTCACTTTGTTGAAGAATGTTTGGAGGTGCCGGTCGAGGGCGTAGCAAAACTTTGCCCCGAAGTCCTTCTCCGATTTGAACCTGTCGTTGAGGACTGTGGTCAGTTGAGACCATCGTCTTGGTTCGAGTATGTACGCCAGCCCCTTCCCTGCGATTGTCCCGTCGCAGGTCAGCAGTTCGAGCATGTCGAGGGCCGTCTGAAGTTGGACTCGTAGATCATTTGGTGTGTTCGGGGTGTAGAAGCCCTGTTTCATGTAAAACTCCAGGGTCGCTTCGTCCACATCCATCCCGAGGTACTCGCGCAGCAGTTCGTTACCACCTCTCCCCGTCTTGGATCCGAGATCCACTGTCTTCGGGTGAAACATGAAGATGGTGTATCCGCCAGGGTTTGCCCTGTTCGGGTCCTGAGAGAAAGCCATTCGAGAGCATCCGGTGGAATCCTCCCACTGAGAATGTCCCCTCCCAGTCTCGTGTCTCGGACTGGATGAGGTTTATCGCCTTCTGCGGAGTCTTGCTCGTCGTTAAATTTGTCATGAACTCGGTCATTACGGGCTCAGCGTTCATTCGTCTTGTGCAGAGCGAGGTGAAGAGGCCTCGCTGGGTTGGCCCCATGGCCTTCAGGATTGATTTCTCGGTCCTTCTTCTGTCTGTCGGCTTCGGCTCCTTCTTGAAATCGGCTGAGCAACGCGACCATGCTCTGCGAGGATGCTGCCATCATTTCCATGCTCGCGGTTCCTTCGGTCGTACCCGGGCTCCGGCGACCCCTCCCGTTGGGAGGGTCCTCTGCTCCCCTGCTACTAGTCTACTTCGGACTCCTCGAATGAGGTGACTCATCATTGTGCTCTCAGGGACGTCGACGAGACGGATCTCCCAGAGTAGTCCGTTCTCAGAGGCCCACAGCATGGCTAACGTGTCTTCAAGTCCTTCCGCTTCCGCTTCCCGCTCCGTGCTGATCTCGTCGTCGTCTGCCGCTGCATTCTGGAAGGCCTCTATGATCGCGAAGGCTAGGTCCTGGCTGATATGACTTTAGCTCCCCGACTTCTTCGAAGATCCCAGGTGTGATGAGGCAGTGGTTCGGGCGATTCGTCAGGATTGGGTTCCCTTCTTCCGCGAGGTTTGCGAATTCTTCTGGCGACTCGGCTGACATCATGCTTTCCAAGGTTGGGACAGCAAACGCTCCCTGTTCCCTTCATCCTCGCCGGGATCGGGGTTTCGTACCACGGCTGGAGCCACCATCTCGTCCCGGTCGACGGTTTTGAAGGTGGTTGTGTCCTCGATGTTTCCGTGCGCGAACGCGAGCGAAAATCCGGCGTCGGTGTTGCAGGCGAACCCGTGGTGGATCAGCTGCATGATTCCTCTGCTTCCCGGGACCAGTAACATGTTCCCATAGTCGCTCCCGTGATTGTCTCTGTCAGCTTAGCGGCGTTGTTGAGGTGCCCTCTGTCTTCCTTGCCATTGCTGCTCCGTTCGTTTCAAAGAGCGCCTGAAAAGGTCCTCCATCATCCCGATTTCGGGCGTAAAATCAGTCCACTTGTTCATAGCAGTATTTCCTGCGATGTTAACCATGGAGCCATTGAAAATTAAACGATTAGTAAGCTATTGACTTAGTTGCTGGGATGGAAGTTTGCTTGGCACAGTCGGTTCACTTTGGTGGATCGATGTGGGCAAAATCTCCCACTCCAGCGGCTTGGATCGGCGAGTTCACGTTGCAGCTAGTTTTCGCGTTCAACGGTGAATCGTGGATGTCACCGTATCCATTACGTATGTATGCATACAACATGCCGATACGACATGCCGATATGAACTGCCGATCCGGGGCAACGATAGTACAGGTAGTCGTGCCCGTAGTGCTGCCCGTACAGTACTTTCGTGCCCCGTTGTAGTAGTGGCGCTGGAGGCACAGTACTGTGCTCCCACCCCAGACCATGTAAGGACGTGAAATTAAAGTTGATTCACTTCGGTGAAAAGTAAAATTATAAAGATAAATCTATTCTTCAAACTCCGAACACGAGTAGTGGTTCGCTCGTAACCGGTATGTATTGCACGATCAGAATTTCACAATGAAATTCCGATGACCGATGACTTTCTGAATTAATACTGTGGCGTTACTGTGTGCGTGGTACTGGTACTGTATGGAGAAAGATAGCCGTTTATGAAGTAGCGTTAGCGAAGCGGTGACTGTTGCTTGAACATCTAAGCAGCAGCTCACTTATCTTAAGATTATTCTTGATACTTCCTTGTTATTACTCCTTATCCTTTTATCTTGTAAGTTTCCTGTCCTATGATCCTATTGCGATATTTATTCAGTTTATCAGACCCATTACAGCGAGAGCGTTTGCGAGAACGTTGATAAGCGTGAGATGGGACAGATAGGGCAGGGTTGTCAATTGCCATGTATTTTCAGCGATATCCGAATATTCGTTATGGTTGCGTTATTCTGGTTTAATTAGTGACGACTAGTTGCAGGTACCGGATGCAGGTAACGAATGTGATCCTGAGGGTTTCTTCAGATGATTCACTAGCGTTCATGCGAGCGGAGCGGCTTCGGCTCGAAACTGATCACTTCGGATCGAAGCATACGCGTATTTGCCTGCGTACGTGACAAATGTTAGATACGGGAATCCACTAACATTAAGCGTAGCGAACTCAGAAATCATGGTTGATAACGTGGGTGTTACTACAGTCGACTCTGTATTGCAGATGATTGGCTTTATCGACGAAGGCGAGCGCAACGGAATTATGATAGCTGGACTCGCACAGTTCGATGACTTCCGCTACTTGAACGAGAAGGACATTCGCGACATGGCGGATGAGTTTGGTAAGAGAACTGCGGCGAACGGGCGCATAGTCTTCGGACTTGGACGCACCAAGAAACTTGTTGGCGCCATGCACTGGGTTCAAGACTGTTACCGGTCAATGATCAGCCGGAACAAGTTCCATTCGACGAGCAGGCTTTGTTCGGGGCCTTGAGTTTGTCTCAAGTTCGAAAGTCGGACGTCGAATTGGTTGCAACTAACGCAAAGGCGGTTGACCCCGGAAAATTTAAAGATGAGCGTAAGTGGCCTGAGTGGAAAAAGCTTTCACAAATTATCTCGCGGTGATTCCAGGTGTCACTGGTATTCCTCTATCCTACGTTGTCAGAGAGTTAGCAAATCCAGAAGAAGGTCGTGAGTATTCTACAGCGACTGAGCGAATGATTGCGCGTGCCTCACTTCAAGGGCAGTTCTACGAGGCTGACTCGAGGCGTGTACACAACTTGCTGCTTGGATTTTTACAGGGCGAGAACACTGAAAATTGGATTCGAGGCGTCGCTCGATACCAAGATGGAAGGCGTGACATGGAAGCGCTGCGACGTCACTATGCAGGCGAAGGTAACTCCACACGTCGAATTGCAGATGCGAAGCAGATCCAGCAAAGTCTCCACTACAAGTCCGAAAGGGCCTTGAGTTTCAACAAATTCCTTGACTCACTTCAAAGGATGTTTACTATTTTCGAAGATGAGGGCGAGCCTTTAACCGAGCGCGCAAGGTCGATGAATTATTGACTAGAGTACAGAATTCAGCGTTAACGGCAGCTGTTGCTCAATTAAGGTATCAGTTAAATACCACCGGTGTCACTTTTACTGTCGCTGCTAACCATTTGAACTCCGAAGTTGCACAGACACCTGATTACAGAATCTCGCGACGTATCAGTGCTGCGAACACCGGTACAACCTCCGGCAGGGGCGGTAGAGGTGCGCGCGGCAATGGTAGAGGAGGACAAGGTCGTGGCAACAATGGACGTGGCCGCGGCGGGCGTGGTGGGCGCGGTGGCAATGAGAAAACCACTTACTACTCTCCTGCAGAATGGGAAAAGCTCTCATACGAAGAGCGTGACCGCATCCGCAAAGAAAGAGACAAGAAAGGCGAACCGGGCGGAACGAAACGATCTATCAGCGAAATGACCACCAAACAGTTGACGACAGCGTTAATTAGTTCTCTTCAAAAAGCCACTGCGGTCGACGAGCCCAAAGATTCGGACACCCCGAAGAAGTCAAACGCAAATGCAGGAAATTCCTTTGGTGGCCGAGAAGGCGTCAAGCGAGCTAAAACCGAATGACTAACGGTAGCAGCGTACAAGTCATCGACACGCAGATTGACTCCATTGAGACGGTCGATTTCTACGTTTAGCGTGTCTAACTTTGCACGCTGCGAACTTGATTCACACGCTGACACGTGTGCACTTGGCTGTAACTACTTACCCCTTTCTTTCACAGGACGGGTATGTGATGTATCCCCCTATAATTCTTCAGCGTACCAACCAGAGCGGGACATCCCGATCGTGACTGCAGCAACCGCATATACATGTCAAGACACTGGCCAGACGTATATTCTGGTCATCAACGAAGCCCTCTGGTTCGGCGATCGATTGGCAAACTCACTCATCAACCCCAACCAACTGCGTTTTGGCGGAATTACTGTACACGATAACCCTTTTGACCCTCACGTGCCGATAAGTATCAAAACCGATGATGTTGATATTCCCTTGCGACTAATGGGAACCACCTTATTCTTTGAATCCTCAACCCCCACACCTGCTGAACTTGACTCATGTCCCCACATACACCTGACCTGCGACTCTGAATGGAATCCACACACCGTCCGGCTTGCTGCCGCACGTACTGTGGAGGCGGAAGCGATGATCAGAGTCGGCGGAAATGACAGTGTTGCTGCGTTAAGTTTCGACCCCCACGATGTCGAGATTGGCTTGGCGCAGATTTCATCGTTTACTCGTTCGATGAAATGGTGGAAGCAATTGGGAATCGGAGAATTGTTAGCGCTACAAATACCTTTGTGTCACAGAAGCGTCATTCACAAATATCCCCGGAACAATTAAGCGGCGTTGGAACATTGGACTGTCGCAAGCAAGGAAGACCTTGCAAGTAACGACTCAAAAGGGTGTGCGATCGGCGATATTACCATTGAGCAGACGGTATCGAACGGACCGAATGTATAATCAGCGAAAACTGCGTGGGCAGAAATTTTACACGGACACTTTATTCGGGAAATCCAAATCACTTACTAACAATACTTGCGCGCAGATATTCGCTAACGAGTCATATTTTGTGAAAGCGTATCCAATGGAAAAGAAGTCCGGTGCAGGACTCGCACTGCGTCAATTCATACGAGACTATGGTGTACCTGAATTACTCACATCCGATGGAGCAAGCGAACAGACAGGACCAAAAACGGAATTCATGAAACAAGTAAGAAAACATGGAATAATGCATCATACCAGTGAACCTCATCGTCCGCAGGAAAATCGAGCAGAATCGGTGATTAGAGAAGTGAAGAAGAGTGGTTTCGACAGATGACTAAGCGACGTGTGCCTGCAAGATTGTGGGATTACGGTATAGTATGGGTATGCGAGATTATGTCATTGACTGCCAACTCTGTGTTTTCACTCGAAGGAGAGCACCCATTGAACAGATAACAGGAGAAACACCTGACATTTCCGAGTACCTTGATTTCAGCTTCTACGACTGGGTATGGTACAAGGACAATGCAGGTGTCGGCGACAATAAATGTGGAAGGTGGCTTGGTGTTTCGCATCGAGTCGGAGAATTTAATGTCTTACTGGATACTGACCATCAGCGGACGTGTGATATCCCACACCACAGTGCAGCGTATAACTGAGTTGGAATTAGGTACCGACGACCTGAAGAGCGATGTAAGGATTACTCGAGCGGATCACAGCAATCTTGAAGGATAATCCGGAAGCGCTAGACCAGGATGGTGAGCGACAATTGCAGGACTGGGACGAATATACCGAAGTTGGCGATCAGGGTTCAAAACCGAATTTGAGAAAGCGATATCCGACAAGACTATCCCCGAGGAAGACGAAACGTTCACACCCGACGTCTTCGATGATACATATTTGAACAAAGAGATCGCGTTACTCAGGAGCTGGTGATTCATCTGACATTCATTATGGTAAGGTCACTAAGCGATTGCGTGATGCGGAAGGTCGGCCATTGGCACGGCTGCAGAATCCTCTTATGGACACCAGAGAATACACAGTCGAATTCACGGATGGGCACAGTGAAGCGTTATCTGCGAACTTAATCGCACAAAATTTGTTCTCTGAGATCGACGAGGAAGGCAATCGACATGTTCTGCTCGACGATATTATCGATTTTCGGAAATCTGGAGCTGCGGTAAGTCAAGAGGATGCATTTGTAACCATGAGTAATGGCGTAAAACGACGAAGACAGACCACATTGGGATGGCAGTTGTTATGCCAATGGCGTGACGGCTCGACCAATTGGGTGGCTCTGAAAGATATGAAGCAATCATACCCGTTGAAGGTGGCGGAGTTTGCATTCGCTAATCGTATTCATGAAGAACCAGCGTTCGCGTGGTGGGTTAACGAAGTTGTGAGAAAGCACGAAAGGATCCTTAAGAAGCTTAAAACAAAGTATTGGCAGCGAACACACAAGTTCGGGATCAGGCTGCCTAAAACTGTGGCGCAAGCATTACAATTTGACAAGGAGAATGGTGATACATACTGGTGGGATGCGATATGCCTTGAAATGAAGAACGTGAGACCAGCATTCGAGAAATGGGAGAAGCGTGAAAACGAATTGCCCCCTGGTTATCAGAAGATCAAGTATCACTTTATTTTTGATGTAAAAATGGGCGAGAACTTCAGACGCAAGGCAAGATTAGTAGCGAATGGTAACACGACAGAACCCCCTGCGGCGTTGACTTATTCCTCGGTGGTGTCCCGAGACTCTGTTAGGATTGCGTTGCTCGTCGCTGCGCTGAACGAGTTACAGCTACTTGCGTGCGATATCCAGAATGCCTATTTAACGGCAGACTGTCGGGAGAAGATTTATATCATCGCAGGTCCGGAGTTCGGATCGGAGGAAGGTTCGATCATGATTGTGAAGAAAGCGTTATACGGATTAAAATCGAGCGGAGCGGCATTTAGAGCACATTTAGCGGAGACGCTTTACGACTTGAATTACAAACCAACGAAGGCTGACCCTGACGTTTGGATCCGACCAGCTATGAAAGCTGATGGGTTTAAGTATTATGAGATGGTACTCGTTTATGTGGATGATATACTCTGCGTCTCTCACGATCCGAAGGCGACCATGCTGGGATTACAAACAACTTTCAAACTCAAGGACGATAAAGTGGAGAAGCCTGAAATGTATTTGGGAGCGGAGCTTTGCAAAAAGATTCTCAACGGTGTTGAATGTTGGACGATGTCATCGGAAAAATATGTCAAAGCGGCAGTAGCGGCCGTCGAGGCTCACCTCGATAAATTAGGTCAACGACTGCCGACGAGATGCACGACGGTGATGAAGGCGGACTATCGACCGGAACTCGATGTCACGGCAGAGCTCAATGCGGCGGGACTCGTTTTCAAGAGCTCGTTGGAATACTAAGATGGGCGATCGAGTTGGGGCGGATTGATATTGCGATGGAAACGTCGATGTTGTCTTCTCACCTTGCTTTACCTAGAGACGGTCATTTACAAGCTGTGTATCATATCTTCGGATACCTTAAAGGAAACCGAAACGTACGCTAGCTTTTGATCCGAGTCACCTGATATCGATGAAACCAGATTTAAGGAATGCGATTGGAGGATTTCTATCGAGACGCAAAGAATGCATTCAGGGGCGCACGGAGCCTCGCGGTAATTTTATGTCGACGCATTGTTTCGTTGATGCGGATCATGCTGGAATCGTATCACTCGCCGTTCGCAAACCGGCATACTCATCTTTTGTAACAGAGCGCCAATACTTTGGTACAGTAAGCGACAAACACGGTGGAAACCTCAACTTTTGGCAGTGAATTTGTGGCGATGCGCATTGCGGTGAGCTTATTGAGGGACTGCGGTATAAGTTGCGTATGTTTGGTATTCTATTGACAGCCCTACTAACGTTTTTGCGATAACGAGGCAGTGACGAAGAATGTTACATTACCCGAATCAACCCTGAAGAAAAAGCACAATGCGATAGCTTATCACAGATCAAGGGAAGCAGTTGCGGCGGAATTTACAATCAGGTGGCGAAGAAGATGGGAAAACTAATCTGGCCGATGTGTTAACCAAACCGTTGGCGCAAGTGACAAAGGAATTTTGTGCGATCGGTTTATGTATTGATATGACGTAGCAAGCCAAGGTTCGCCCATGTCACATGTCGTGGCATCGGTTACCTCCTGGGCATGCCGAGCATGTGGCGGAATCCAGGTCGATGTATTGTGAAGAGCGATCAGTATCAGTCTAACTCATCCTGGGCTCGGGGACTGAATTAATACTGTGGCGTTACTGTGTGCGTGGTACTGGTACTGTGTGGAGAAAGATAGCCGTTTATGAAGTAGCGTTAGCGAAGCGGTGACTGTTGCTTGAACATCTAAGCAGCAGCTCACTTATCTTAAGATTATTCTTGATACTTCCTTGTTATTACTCCTTATCCTTTTATCTTGTAAGTTTCCCTGTCCTATGATCCTATTGCGATATTTATTCATTTCCCGATGGGTCAGCGCTTTAAACCTGACTCAGCCTCGATTACGTCACACTCCCTCTCGCGCCCGTCGGGATGGGGAGGTCACCAACCAAGTACTGTACGACGATGTCGTTGCAAGGTTTCTTCGTTCAGCGCCTTCGTTAGAAAATCAGCCGGTTGCTCATGCGTACTTATCGGATGAATGCTTATTTCTTTCCTCTCCACGTAATCTCGGAAATGATGTAGACGCACGTTCAGATGTTTCGTCCGCGGTCTGTATTTGTGGATTTTCGCCATTTCTAGCTCTCCACTGTTATCCTCGAATACGTGGCAGTGAACCCTCGCTTGTGGCGCACTGATGGGGAAGCCTCTTCGCTTCATTTCCTTCAAGAGTTGCATGATCGGTATCGCATCTCGTAATGCGTAACTCAATCCCGTGTATTCGCTCTCGGTGGATGATAACGCCACCTCCGTTTGCAACTGTGATTTCCACAGGAGAGGACAGCCTGCGTAGTTGATTATGTAACCATGTCGCGACCTCGCCGTATCGCGGTCATGTGCTGCCTCCGCTGGGTCCCAATCGCCACAGAAACTGGCGTCGACATATACTTCGAGTTCTTTGTTTGCCAATGGTCTCATGATTGTTCCCATGGTTCGCGTGCCTTTCAAGTACCGCCCCAACCATCTCACGGCTTCGCCGTGCTCGATCTTTGGGTCCGATACGAAACGTGCACATTGGTGGACAGCATAAGAGATATCGCTTCGCGTTGCCTTTTCAAGGTAGTTTAATTTTCCTATAACGGAGCGATAGTTGAACGAATCGTCGAACGACGGGGATTTAGAGTGTCGTGCGAGAAGCTTTGAAGATGCTGCAGGTGTCGATCGAGTGTTGATTTTATCATCGTCCAGTCGCAGGTCCTTGAGAATCTGATCGATGAGGTGGGGTTGCGTTAAGTGTATCGTCCCATCTTGCCTCCTGTCGATGTTGACTCCCAAGAAATCCGCTAGGTCGCCTTCAACGGTGATCTGAAGATTCGCTTTCGTTTGCAACTCCTCGATGATCTTTTCGATCTCTCTTTTGTCCAGAACATACAGCGTCTTTCCTCGATAGAATACGCACTCGTCGACTTTTGATTGCTTGAAGTTAAGTTCGTTCACTAGTTTCGAAACAAGGAATTGATTCCAGACTCGGCCTGCCTGTTTCTGGCCGTAGATGTTCCGATGCAGCTTCAGAACGTATTCCTTCGGGTCTGAGTCGCATTCAAGGTCGATACCTTTCGGTATCTTCATATAAAGCGTCTTTTCAATCGGCGCCTGAGCGAATGCCTGCACGAAGTCAATCTGCTTCGTATGCCATCCGTGGAGAGCGGTGAGGGTCAAGAGCATGCGCACCGAGTTCCATGATGCAACGGGTGAATAAGTCATGTCGTAGTGTTCACCTTTTTGCATCCTGGAGCCATCGATATTGAGACGCGCTTTGTATTTCTTAATCTCGCCCGTTTTCGCATCTCTCTTCCTTCGCATCTGCCAGACTGCCGGTAATACGGTTTGGTCACTGGGGACCTCGGACTTGTGTACGATGGTAAAATTGCCATTTTCGAACTGGTCCGTCACCTCTTTCAGCATGCTCGATTGGAACTCCTCGCTGTCCTTTTCTCGCATCGCTTGGTGGTAGTACATTGTGTCTGGGTCTGACACAGCTTTGAGTGCAAGTAGGGGTTCGTCCCAGTTGATCTCGTCGTTGTCGGGAAACATTGCCACGTAGCAAAAGATCTCCCCTTCAACATCGTGCGACGTGAGATCTGAAATCTCCGTCGTCATCGCTTCGATCAACCGCGGTGCAGGCCTGGCCTTTCGGCCTGACCTGGTCGTTGTCTCGACCATTGTGTTGTCAATCTCCGTTGAAGCTCCTTCTTCGTAACGGAGTATCGGTGGGCCGTCGCCCCCGACGTTTGCTGCAGCTCGTTCCCTTGCATGTCGCGGGTCCGTTGTTTGTGCCTGCTCCTTTGACTTTCCCTGACTCCTCTTTCGTTTGTTTGATCCCGGTCGTTGCTCACGCATCGCGGCACCGGTGATCGTCGTCATATCCTTAGCTGGTTTCGACCTGCGCTCCTTGGAGTCCGACTCCCTCTGAGCGACAAAGCCTGCTCGGATCTGCCACATTGATTTCGTGGTGACGTCTTTGACGGTATCGAACGTTGGGTCAAAAGCGACATGGAACTGCGGGCTAACCAGTCCAGTCTCTCGACTCAACACAAGTGATACGCTCCTCCCGTGTTGCGGGGATTTGCCCAGGTAGATGCCTGGCTTGGATCGGTGTCTCCATTTATGGAACGGTCTCTGTCCTTGGAGTTCGTTCTCCAGGACGTACGTCGGCGCCCCAAAAGGTTTCCAGTGTTTGGGATTGCTCGAGACTTTAGTTCCCGCGAATATATCGATTGGAGTCCTCCTGTCCCGATCCTGGAAGCTCGGTGTGTTATTCACCGCTTCGTTCGCGTTTCGTATCGCGTAGGGCCATAGGTTGGCGGTGACGCTGTCTTTCCATCGCGAACTGGCGTGAATTAGCATCGACCTCGCCAACTCCTGTAGTTCCCTTATTCGCCTTTCGGCATGACCGTTCTGGTGGTGGGCATTTACGCCTGCAAAAGACATTCCTTGCTGGTCTTTCTGACATGCCTCCAACCATTGGTGGGCTTTGAATATGCCGTTGTCGGCGTGGTAGTTTGAGATCCGGACGCCATGTCGTTGTGCGAATGCTTCGAAGGCCTTCTTGCCTTCTATCGTCTCTTCAGCCGAAGCCGTCTTTTGCAGGTAGACGAATCCGAGTCGGCTAAATTGATCGACAAACACCGTTGCATATTTGTATCTCTTCGTCGTCAGGAACCCAGTCATTTGAGCGATTAAACCTGGTGTCGGAGATACCAGTTGGTCCACTGATACGACATGTCCGGGTCGTTGGGCTGTTTCGCCCTCCTTCCCTTGTTTGGAAGTCTTGCTTCTCCATGGTCGCCGTGTTGCCTTCGAATAGAGGCACGCCGAACATGTTGGTATCCTGCAGATTGCGAGTCGTTTCGGGAGTATGCCTTGCTTGGCCATCTCTTGTAGTTTGCGCATCGAGATGTGGCCGTATTGGTGATGCAACATCAGTAGCTCGGCCAAATCGCTCGGTTGTCGGTCCTCCTCGTCGGTTATGACGTTTATTTCTGACGTGGGCTCCGTTGTGTTTCCTCCCTCTGAGGCCGGTGTGATGGGGCCATTCAAGGAGAAATCGACGGGCGTCGCTTTGGCGGTGTCGTAGGTTTCGGTCGTTGTCTGAGGGGGCGTCCATGTTTGTTGCCATGGAGTTACCTCGTCCGACGGTCGTTCCTCCACATCGTACGCGTCCGCTTGCTCGTCCTCGTCGTCGGAGATGATTCCACTTGGTAGGGCGATAGGATCTGACATTGGTTCGTTCAGATCGGCCTCACAACAGAACGCCTTGAAGTTCCGATAACCTGGAGCCAACATGAACGTCGCGACGTTGTCCCGTTTTCCCAGTTGAATTGTTTTCTGGTGCCGTCCACCCTCCCAAAACATGACACACTCGTTGCCATCGGTGCGCTCTCCGCACTCGCGCTGGTGTCGCTTGTGGCGTGCTTGCGTCTGGGCCCAATGTTGCGGGCTGAGCAATCGCACTTTGCCTTCGGGAACGTAGTACGAATTTGGGATTTTGAATGTCGTGACAATTCCCTGGTCGTCCTCCCAACTCCATTTTAACGTGCCAACCTTGATATTCGAGGTTCTGGATCCCCCGAAACCTTTCACAATCCGGTTGCTTGGTTCGAGTGGTCCGTCGAAATCATCTGGGTCGTGGGATATGCACGCAGAGCATCGGTTGTCTATCCCTACGAGCTCTGAATCCGTGTCGAAACGCACCTCCCTCTCGGTCGATATGGTCGCGTTCGCCTGCATTGCCAAGACTGCGGACATCGCCATTACTTTGCGAGTAGCGCGACAGTGTCGATGCACCACGCCTCGTATTCGGCGTCGTCTCGTTCCTCTCGGCGTGGCAGCGATGCGTTCAATCCATTCGCCTACCACGTTTGCCAACCGTGTCGCCTCTTTCGATCCTCTCATCCACCAACCTGGAGGCTTGCGTTTCCTCCTTCTGATCGTTGGTGATTTGAGGATCGACGCGATCAATACGATGAGCAGTTGGATCGGAATCTTCGCGGTTCGCAACGCTTTAGTTGTTAGGTCGCAGAGGGCTGGTTCGACACGCTCTCGGATCGTGTGTCCGATTCGCTTAATTGTTGTGAGTAGTAGGGTGGGTTGAGGCCATTGCATAGTTATCGTCAGCACTAGTAACGTTATCGTTAATAACGTCGTTGCCAAAGTCGCGGCCCACCCTCCCCGTCAATCACTGTTTTCGTCGGATACTTCATGCTCAGCGACCTTCTGCTCCATCTTTGCAACATAGGCCTTCGCAATCTTCAACTTCTTGACAATTCCTTTCTTGTTGTCTTTGTTGTCGGAGCTTGCGGTTCTCTTCGTCGCATGTGTTTCCGAGTTGGGTGGTGGTGCACCTCCGCGGCAGTCCTTGGGCTTGTGTGCCCTCCATTTTCGCAGGTGCCGCCGGTGTCCTTGCCACACCAGTAGTAGGTGAATTCCTTGAATTTGGCTACCTTCTTCTCACCGGGCTTTGGTGGAGGCCAGTTCTTAGGGTGTTCAGCCTTTCCACCATCCTTGCCCGATTGTTTGGTCCGCTCTCCGGTCTTGCTTTTCCCTGTGGACGCACTTTTCTTTCCCATCTCGATGGAGACCTTTTTGTTCAGGTTCTTCATTGTGGAGGTGAGCTTCGCTTCGAGAGCGACGATCTTTTCCTCCGCTGTGGGGGCGTTCCAGGTACCTTTCTCGACCATGGCGTCGTACTTGTTCTTCGCCGATATCATCAAGTCGTCAGGGGATATTTCGTTCCCCTCCTCGTGGTCGTCCTGCTTGCGAGTGAGCCAAGCTCTGAACGTCTCGTCGCTCACTGCACCATAACCCTTGAAGAGGTTGATGAGAAGGTCGGAGGTTGTCTGGTTTCTCGCCGACAATGACTGGATGAGGAGCTTGACGTATTGGTTGAACTTTCCGATATCGCTGTCGATGGTGATGATGTATGTGTCCAACGTCGACAACTTGGTTCGGATTTGATTCGTTGTCGCGTTCGTGTCCAAGTGACTCTCGCGAATCACAATCTTCAAGAGGGCCACTCCACTGTTGTACCTGGCGCCATCGATCTTGACCTGGTACTGATCTGCCCAGATCATGACCTTCTTCTTCGCCTCGCTCGTTAGGGAGGCCATGAGGCATTGGTACAGCATGTAGGTGTCTTGTGCCTTGCGTACTTGAGATCCGATGTAAGTCCTCTCGGATTCGATGACTTGCTCTAACGTGATGGTTCCGTAGTTCTCGAGCATGTTTTCCTCGTCGGGGATCTCTTCTCCGGGGTTTGTGGTGACATTGAGAATGCCATCCATCCATCCCATTTCCATAGCTCGGTCTTGGACCTCGCGTAGGAATTGGAAGAGTCTGTCGGCATCACATGGGAATGGGTCGTCGGTGACCGCGCGAATTCCCGATCGATAGATCTTGTGATGTTCCGCCCTTGAGTAGTCGAGAGGGCCATCGACGGCTTGAGCCGGAGCCAAAGCGAAGTTAGCAGCCATTCTAGCTTAGCGCAGAGGAAGCGTGAAATTAAAGTTGATTCACTTCGGTGAAAAGTAAAATTATAAAGATAAATCTATTCTTCAAACTCCGAACACGAGTAGTGGTTCGCTCGTAACCGGTATGTATTGCACGATCAGAATTTCACAATGAAATTCCGATGACCGATGACTTTCCCGATGGGTCAGCGCTTTAAACCTGACTCAGCCTCGATTACGTCACAAGGACGCAAAAAAAAGTTTGCAATTCGCGGAAGTCCATCCTCCGAGTGCCTGTCTTACGTGATGCAGCCATACCTGGTTTGTACGCTGCGCTTGCTCAGGCCGGGTTGTCAATGCAGTTGCACGACTCCTGAATTTTTACGCGCGAAACCCTTCCTGTCGTATTATGGATATCATAGTTATACATGTCTATCCAAAATATATGCGTATTTCTATACCACACCAAAGTTAGAGGGGTGCGGAGTGCGGACTGAAGTCCAACGTCCGATATCGTCCAATTTGCGAAGCAAAATTTCCCCTGAAAAAAAGATAGCTTAATAAGGGCCGTTCTTACCAAGATGAAATCACGCTCGTTTTTTTTGAATTTTTTGAAAATCGTATCATGCGATAATCTTAGCTAAAATACATGTGTATCGCCTTTCTTACCAAGATTTTTGGTATCACGTGGTATCACATGATACCTTCGCCGTTGAGCCTTTGAGATCCGTTACATGGCAGGTATGGGCAATATCAAATGGTAATGAAATTTCATCTGCGCGACTCCCTCCGACTCGAGTGTACTCTCTTGTGAACTTCATATTAAAATTCTCATTTCAATCATGAGCAACTCTGAAGACAATGACTCCTGCAACGGCGGTGATGACGATGAAGATTTGATGGACCTTCTTTTCCTTTATCATGTAACAGATGCCATCTTGCCTGATGAGCATGACAGAAGACAAAGGAAGCATAAGTGGATTCATAAGCGATTGAATTGGGCAGAGCATGTAAGAAAGCTGCATCACGAGCAGGCATTCGACAGGACGTATCGAATGTCGTTTGAAGCCTTTAACACACTGTTAGACTTGCTGAGAGACGACTTGACAACTATGACTGCTACGCAGCATGGGGGTTATCACGATACAGATCCTGTGGAACCGGAATTAATCATGGCGATTGGTATTCGATGGCTTGCTGGAGGAAGTTATGTCGATATTCGACATGTTTACGGATGCAGCGTTCCATCTGTATATCGATTCAGGGACATGTTCTTGGATGCAGTGTTGAACTGCAAAGCGCTAGACATTGTCTTTCCTGACACCGATGTCATGATCGGTTGTGTTGGCGCAATCGATGGCCTGTTTGTCAAGATTTGTCGTCCCTCTATGAAGGATTGTGGATACAACCCCCAAGCATATTTCTCTGGCCACTATATGGCACATGGTCTGAACATTCAGGCTGTTTGTGATAGTGATCGCCGTTTCACTTTCTTTGGTGTGGTTGCTCCAGGAAAATCAAGTGACCAACTTGCTTTCGAGAGAACGTCGTTGCACAAGCGTGTAATGGAATTACCAATGGGGATGTATCTCGTTGGTGATGCCGCATATCAGGTTTCTGACGTCGTGTTGGTGCCATTTACAGGGTCTCAGCGCGAGGATCAGGGACAGGATGCATTTAACTTCTTTCTTTCACAGCTTTGTATTCGCATTGAAATGGCGTTTGGTTTGCTTCAAACCAAGTGGTGTGTACTGAGCAGGCCTTTGCAGGTCAACTTGAGCACTGCAGCAAAGGTTATTGAGACATGTGCGCGACTGCATAATTTTTGTCTTCGTGAAGACGCTGGCGTTGACGTCAATGATGAGACTGTCTTGAATGAAGTTATCGTTCCTCAAAGAGACTCTCCGCTTGGTTGGGGATATCTTCCGACGGTCGAAAAACTCACTCCCATTCCAGGAACATCGCTCATAAGAGATGTGATTATTGATCGCATTGGTCAACTTGGACTGCGACGACCGACTTACAATCTTCTTGCTAATCGTACTGAATTATATCACATTGGACTGATGTAGTAGTTTTTAAGGAATAGGCACGTATTGTTGAGAAGTCGTTGTTACTTTCATTATCGTACTACTTTACCATTGATTAATAACATAAATGTCACTACTTTCCTTTTCTTGTCATGCGACAATGTTTCCAAAATGTTGTCTACGTCAAGTCGCTTTCTGAGAGCAACCCAAAGATCTCATCGCGTTTCCTTTTGCACAACGTGATCTCGCGCTTCAAGTTGACGACGTCAGAGTTGTCAGAATCATAAGTTGCTTCATTCTTCGCAGCATTCAACTCCAACCGCGTTGCCTTTAATCGTCCCTTGTACTCGGAGAATACTTCCAATAAATCTCGCTCGCGACGCGGAGCTGCTGACTCTCGATTTGACTTTGCTTTTTCAGACTGTGCCTGATTAAATGCAACCAGAGCATCCGCAAGTTGTTTCTGCGCAATGTTTTTGTCCTCGCCAACGGCCTTCGTTGTAATTGGATCCTTCTTCCGTCTTGCCTTTTTACGATCAGCAGAATGACTAGCATCACTAATGTTGGTTCCAACACCTTTGTCGTCGTCACTCGCTCTACTAACGTGATAACTTTCTCGAAAAGCATTCGAAGGAAGGTCCGCAACAGCAAAGTTCAAAAGGTTCGGAGCCTCGCTCAGCCAGAGGTGATAATAGAATAAAAAATACCTTGTCCCGACAAAGTTTTCAAAATCAGAATGCGAACCTGATTGCTTATTCCGTCGAAATGCAATTTGATAATGATGATTGATGTACGCAAGAATTGCCTCAATATCATTTGAGGTCAATGCAGAATCGAATTCTGAAGAAGCAATGTCACATCGGATGCCTGTGAGTGTCCAAAACACATGATCGGGAAACGCAAACGTAGCAGCATCATCGTTGTTTTCATCAAGGTATTGGCTGAGCAAAGCTTCGTAAACATGACGGTGTGGACTTGTACGACTGTCCAAATCCGCCTTTGTTGGGGGGCGACCAAGGTCCATCACAAGCGAGCGGTTCTTCTGGCACATGTATACATTGATGACACGAAAGTACGTGTTGATACATGTCACAGCATCAGGTGCAGTGCCTTTGAATTTCTTCTTCTTCCTGCGCTTTGTGACTGAGGCTAATCCCGTCTCCTTATTTGTCGTATTGATGTCATCATCAGCATTAATGCTGCCATGGTCATCGTCCTCCTCATCTAAACGCAACACTCCTTCACCTTCTACTACGGCCACGCGATATTCTTCCGTGGCAGGCTCAGTGTCTTGGTGCGTGCTGCTGTCACTGCCGTTTTGGGAGTCCGTCATGTCCTTCTTCTTCGCACTGGCCTCGCTCAAATTACGACGGTAAGGTTCTGGTGGTGGGGGAGTGCCCTCTTTTGATGATACTGAGAAGTAAGAGTCAGAGTCGTCATCCTCCTTGTTGTACATTTTGTTCTTCAGGGTCTCCCGCACCACTAGATTCTTCAGCAGTCCCAACGTGGATTCTTTATTCTGGTTCTTGTACCCAGTCACTTTGAAGTGAACGCAAATCTGACGTAGTAGGGGTACTGTGCACTTGGAGACAGGCAAATGCCTGATCATGACGATGTCACCACTATTGTTGACTTTGAAGTCTCGTTCAACAATCAACTCCTTCACAAACATATCATTCATCGTGAGCGACCTCTTTTTATTGCCTTGATCCGAGACAAGAGATGAGGTTCTATTCTCTGTTGAATGCAAATTTGTTGACATGATTGTTTTTTTAATAATGTATTCAAGTCACCTGCAAGCCGAGAAGCAGAAGTGTTTCATACTCCAGTACGCTTCTAATATTTCGCTCCTTCTTGCTTGAAGTCCAGCCAAGAAGCGCCAAACAACGATGTGCGTCGTCCTCCAAGATCATCTTGTTTTTCATTTAAGAAATGTATCATGTGACACTCGAAGAGATTAGCTTGTATCACGTGATACCCTTTGGGAGGGGGGGTCAAAAATGGTATCACAAAGCGGTATCATGATACCAATATGATACCAGTCCCAACCCGGATATTCGGAGTCGACACGTGATACCAACGGCTATAAACCCGGAGATGATCATACCAAAAATACGAAAAAACCTCTTGGTAAGAACGGCCCTAAGAATTTCCACGACGAGCCTCATTACTAACTCGACAGACTCGATACTGTAGTGTGAATCGTGCAAGCTACGTGACGATCAGGCGTATATTCATTCATTCATGCATTGATGTACCATGGTAATTGCGAGGATGCCATGGGCCATCGCTGCACTCGAGTCTCGAGTACTACTCGGAACACAGCTACCAGTACTCGTACTACATATACAGAACAGCAGCGGGAATCAGATTTTTTGTTTTGCATCTTGCTTCATCAACTTGAGGAAGGAAAAGAAGAAAAGGAAAATTCCAAGACCGCCAGGGCTATACCAATACAAGAGGGGGTGGCAACAGGAACTGTACTCCGAGAGTAGACGTTAGCAGTAGTTGTAGTGACAGACAAGAAGCTTGGACTCAACGGCAGGACGGCAGGACACAGCGTCGGCGTCGTCCCTCGGGCGATAAAGCTTAACGTCTAGAAAATTCGATCTATTTAGAATCTATACGGAAGATAAAAGTAAGCCTTCCCGAACAGATGATTTTAACGTCATGTGAACGTCATCGAAACGAACCCCTCGGTTCACTTAAAATCTCATTCCATGTGCATCGATAGTCCTAATCTGTCATACTTGGGGTACTTCGAGTTCTACTTTGGAGTTGTTTTGAATCATTTGTTTGTTTTAGCCGCGCCCAAATCCGAAGTTGATAGCCACGGGAGTTCTGGTATACTCCTACGCACGTCCGTAGAAACAGTTGACAATGTACCTGGAACGCCAAATGCACAAAATCATGACAAAACTCCTCAGTTCAAATTTGGGCAATGGACCCTCCACTGCAGACAATCTGCCTGTCATATCTCTGTAGTTCTCCTTCTTTTTTACTCTCCATTCTTTGTCTTTAGCACATGTACCCATTATAGTCAGTAGTAGAGACAATGGGACTGAAGATGTCTGTTTTTGATTGATTTTCAAAGCATTGCTTGAGAAGGGTCTCATGACAACAAAAGCTCACCGGCGTACCGGTATCGAGGTACCACCACTGTAGTAGTGAAAATCCAGTACGCGTAGCACTTCCGAATTGTACGCGTAGAGCGCTGTACTAAACAAAACAAAACGAAAACTAATTATCGGGTTTTCACCGCGTGACAACCGCACGGATGTCACAGTGTACCCCGCTCCAGCAGGCTAGGCCGGCGAGAGCTCATTCATTAACTATAACCTAAAACATGAATCCATGGAAGTGAAAATAGCCATTGGTCAGGTGTAGGGAGGATGGCTGAAGTGGGGGAAGATCCTGTGAAGAGTGGAGCCCTGCAGAGTAGTTGCATACTGGCTTGCAGTATGACCATACACAGTAGGGGGGAGGCTGGTAGAACAGTGGTTGGTAGGACGGTAGTTGGTCGGACAGTAGTTGGTCGGATAGTAGTTGGAAAAGCAGTAGTCAGTAGGACGGTAGTCGGTAGAAAAGTGGACGGTAGGAAAGTGGACGGTAGGAAAGTGGACGGTAGGAAAGTGGACGGTAGGAAAGTGGACGGTAGAAAAGTGGATGGTAGGAGGGTGAACGGTGGAAAAATGGACGGTAGAACAGTAGTCGGTGGAACAATAGTTGGTAAAGCAATAGTCAGTAGGACGGTAGTCAGTTGTACAGTAGTCGGTAGAACGGCAGTCGGTTGAACGGTACGATGAGCAGTAGTCGGTAGAACGGTAGTGGGAAGAACAGTAGTCGGAAGAACAGTAGTCGGAAGAACAGTAATCGGTAGAACGGTAGTCGGTAGAATAGTAGTTGGTAGGACGGTAGTCAGTTGAACGGTAGTCAGTAGTCGGAAGGTGGTGGTTCACAGAGAGCGCGGAAATTTGTTTGATTGTATTATCAGCTGCGTGGAATGCATACCAGGTACGTACGTAGGAATTGAATTTTGGTGCTGAAAAAATGTCATCAAGCCTTTCAAGTTTCTCATCTCCCTGCTGCTCTTTGGAGTTCATTTTTTGAAGGACATCATTGTGCTGGCCAGTAGGACAGGAATCAATGGGCAAATCGAAACGAGGGGGTTCGGGGGCCCCCTCTTTGCTCATCTTTGTGTTGCGCTCTAAGTCTCGTAGAAACAATACCAAGAAACGGACGACGGACAGGAAGGTGGTACAAAAACTCGGGACGAAAAAAGTGTAGAGCGCTGTACTATCTAAACGGTGCTACTGGAGCACTCAGAGTATTCGGATTCAATCGGAATACAAAGCGGGAGATTATCTATGGCCCCCTCGAACTTGGAGGAGCAAACTTCCGGCATCTACTATACCATCAGCAGGGGCTTGGACAGATTAAGATGTTTCTCACACATTGGCGAGATAATACACAGGCCGGGAAATTATTACGAATCGCAGTACACTGGTTTCAGCAAGCAGTTGGAACATCGGTATCTATCCTGGCCGACGTGCATACGCCTCTCCCGCACCTCGAATCGAAATGGATTAAGTCCCTCCGGGATTTCTTAGCTTCAATCAAAGCGTCTCTCCACCTCGACAAACCCGGAGAGCCGGAACCCCAACGGCAGAACGACATCTTTATCATGGAGGTTATCATGCAGTCGAAGCAGTTCACGAGCGCAGAAATTAGGCGCCTCAATTACTGTCGCCTTTATCTGAAGTCCATAACACTCGCAGATCTTGCCACCATCGCGGGAGATAAAGTTGAGGACTACACATTAACCGGTGTCATCCCAACTCTTTGCCGAGCGCATCAAAGACCGTGGATTCATCAAGGTAAACCCGGGGCAGAGGAATGGAAATTATGGAGGAAAGCTAATCGATTGTGGAGCGACTCGGAGGGCTACCTGTATCAATCACTTGGGAAGTGGTTACTCCCCATTCATCGTCAAAGAATGATCCATCTTGGATACAAGCACAGAAACAAAGTATACGTCCGACATCCGTCTGGGGAGTTTCAAAAGTGTTCACGAGTATCCCAGGAAATCGAGACTTGGAAATCAACATCACAAACCTATCTGTGGGACAACCTTCCGAGTGGTGCAACCCCAATTGAAATCCAGTACAAGGGGCAGGAACTGTGGACGAAAGTAGCGCAAAGTCTGGTGATATCACCCCAACACATGCAAAGTATCGCAACATTTGATGCGTTTATGGCAACTCTCGAGACTTGGGAAAGCGACATTCTACAACACACGGAGCTATTGTTAGATCCTTATTCCGTATCGGTTATGTTGTCTCATGGAGTACGAGTCGTTAGTGATGGGTCAGAGAAGTACGGTAACCAAGGCGCATTTGGCTGGGTATTAAGTGACGACCGGGGAGAGCGAGTCGCGATGGGAATGGGACCGGCCCGTGGAGCCACCGCAAGTGCATTCCGATCAGAGGCCTTTGGGATGTTGGCTGCTACTAGGTTTCTTTTAAGGCTTGCGGAATTTACAGGTCACTTTGATGACTGGCATGGCATACTGGCTACCGATAGCCAAAGCGTCCTGGACACAATCAAGCAACGCACTGTACCCACAGAAGTACTTCCCCACGAGCCCTGCCAGTCATATCAAGGTCAGTGGAAGAATCTGCCGGTGTTGTTGGCAGATTGGGACGTTTTGATCGAAATCCAGGAATCCCTGAAACTTTTACCAGGCATGCATTTGCAACATGTGCGAGGTCACCAGGATCTCCATACCCCATATCATCAATTGTCTCTTCTCGCCCAACTTAACGTCGATGCTGACCATCAAGCCTCAAGATACCAACGCCTCCATGGCGCCGTGCGCCCGTACGTGTTGATGATGCCACATACTCGAGCCCACGTCCAAACGTGTCATGGAACGATCACATCGAACCATGAAGCAGTCCTACGACACACAGCAACAAAAGACCCTCTTTTCCAACATATAGCCGTTAAGAACGATTGGACACCGGCTATCATGCGATCGATAAATTGGACGGCACATGGTCAAGTCCTCAAGAAACGTATCCACCGTCGAGTTCATTTTACAAAACTTGTCCACGATATCCTAGTACCCGTGAACGCAAATGTCCATAGGCACGATCACCGCCGTAAATTATGCCCCTTATGCAATCGACACACTGAGACACGAGATCATGTTATCCGTTGCCACCACGATAACTCAAGGCATGAATGGCGAACAGCTTTCCTGAACGCACTCGACACAACGTGCAAAGACAAACGAACAAGGCCTGACCTACATCAACTACTGCTTCGAGCAGTTGAGGGGTGGTTCGCGAGAGACGATTATGTGATCGATTTACAAGCATGTCCACAAGATCTTCGGAGAGCGGGAGCGCAACAACAAGCTATCGGGTGGCGACAGATGTTCAACGGCCGTTTTAGTGAAGAATGGAGTCGCCTACAGGACGACTATTATGCATCGTCATCATTACACCGCCGCAACAAATCGTTTACAGGAGCACGATGGCAAGAATGTATAATCGGGACGTTTTGGGATCATTGGTTTATATTATGGGAAATGCGAAACAGGGACCTAAATGGAGCGGACACAGCGTCGAAACAAATGGCCAATAGGCGCGAAGTGGATTGCACCCTGGCTGACCTATATCGCATGAAGGACCATCTAGACGACCCCATCCAACAACTTATGAGGCGTAGTGAAGAGGAGCACAGGAGGGAGCCGATATGGACAACACAAAACTGGATTGCACTTCATGGGCCACTGATACAGGAAAATCTAAGAGCTATCCAGGCACGGGCGCGGTCAGGCATGCGGAGTATCCGGTCCTACTTCACTCGCGGCGGATAACTTCGTCACACAACCATGATCAATACGGGACACTATTTGCACAAAAGTAGTGTTTAGTCGTGCGGGTCGAATGTTCTTAGCAACGAACATAGCGGCAGCACGTAAAATAAAGAATTCGGGTTTTTTTGGAGCACTCAGAGTATTGGGATGTAGGTAGAATCTACGATGAATTCCGAACTATCGTAGTTTAAACTTCATACTCGGCGTTGTCCTACTGGTAGTACCAACGCTAACGGCAACTGACGACTCGTAGACTTTCAGTATTAAACCGTTGTAGGATTGTCTTCGAGAAAAGTAGGGATCGATTTTGGATGGAACTCGGACCATACCTCGTTAGCGGAGTACTACAACTACTGGAGTGCACAACACACAGTATGATTCAACGGCATATACTCCGTATACTTCAATTCTCCACATGTGAACATGGGATGTGTTTTTTGGCAGCCGTGCCAGCGCTCGTGCGAACACCCTTTCTACTGTAGCAGTCTGATTAGTGAACGTTGAAAGCAGATGACGTCCAAGGGGCTGTAGAGGACAAATGAAGATAAATGTATTCGAAAATATATACTTTTATCTTCTATATAGATTCTAAATAGATCGAAATATCTAGACGTTAAGCTTTCTCCCCTCGGGCAGCCGGGACCCGGGACAAACGTCATGGTCATTTGGTGACACGTTGTTGTTGCGTTTTATCGGTGGACGAGTGATGCGATAATCATCAAACTCTTCCAAGCAAGCACCCAACTTGGTGCATTAGGCAATGGTGCGCTCAATCTCTTTCTTATGCCAGGACTAGTACTACGACGTAGGCATGTGCAAATCATCGTGAGACCTTTGGCAAAGAGCGCCACCACCGCCAAAAGTCATGGCGGCATCTGGGATTTACCATAAGCCATACCAACTCCCTTGAGTTTGGGTGCGACGCCTTTATCTCTCAGGTGGAATGGTGATACTGTTGGGACGGCGACAAGGTGTCGCCAAGTTACTCGATCACATTCGCGAATGATACATTGCCCTCGACGGATCCCTATCCGTCTGTCATGGCAGCCCCGCCAAAAAGGAACTGGCGGAAGTGGCATCTCCCTATACCAACATGTTCACTTGTGATTTGTAGCTATGATCTTTGACTATTCTAAAGGAAGGCGCGGCCCCCGTCCAAGTCTCCTTCCATGACATCTGCGACAGCCGCTGAACTTATTCATGAGTCAAATCGTCAAGGCGACAGAGGGAGTCAAGAATGAATTCATCCATGATGGCAATGGTAGCATACATCGCCATCAGCACAAGGGGGCGGGCACGAGTCGAGACGAATGGTACAGTACTGAAATGACATTATCCCAGTGATCGAGGATTGGAGGGTGCGTGTGGACGTGTTGACAAACAACAATAAAAGGCATGCAGTTCAAGGATCACAATGACGCCTTGTCATCGCGGTCGTACCATCCCTCCGGGAAGTTTGGTCTGAAGGTTTGTCGTTGCATGGATCATGACTGGCGGACATTCCATTCAAACTGCGCAGCGTGCAACAAGTGCGGCAAATTTCGAAACTGAACGACCGTCGCCAACAGTGGTTACTCGTCCATACAGTGATGATACGGTTCCGCGAGATCGTCGCGACCACGTTTTGAGATCTTTCGAACGATCCACTGCGATGCCAGTGAGCACCAAGACAGCTGGGCACAGCTTTAACTGTTCCGCACTCGCATGTTGCAACGCCCACCCTGGTAAGCATTTAACATTTACGGACGACAACTTTTTCACCTAGTCCTTGATTTCGTCGGCAGCCTATTTGATTTCGTTAAAGCCTTGTTCCGAATACTTTTGCATGTGGTAGGTCCATACATTAGGATGTATGTGCTTGCAAAGATCTTTGTATGTGAAAGGCTGGCTCGAGCACTCCAACTTCAAGCACAAGAGTTCGAACGAGGAATTGGTGCTGGGAGGAGCGTTCCAAACTGCGTCATCAATACAGTTGGCGCACAGTGCGTGCGATTCTCGCCTACACTTTACAACAGCAATGTTTCGGTTGCATGCGACACAAACGCCAATGACAGCACTCTCCGATTCAGAGTTCCGTCTACCAATGTTCGACAAGATCCTGTTGAGCCTTCCTTCGGCACCATCAGTCCCGGGACGCTCCATGGCGGGAGGACCCACGAGTTCACCCTCCATGCCAACGTCACTTTTCCCGGCTTGTGTATCGATGGCATGTTTTAGCAGGTCCAGGAGGTTGATTGTGCTCAACCTTCTTTCAGAGCTAGGGGTGATACACCCAATCACTGTCATGCAAACTACTTCAAGAGCTTCTGCATTCCAGGTGACCTTCTTATCCGCATCATCCATGAGCTTTTTCCATCCATCAACGACAGGCGTTGCCTCATTACGGACTCAAGTCTGGAAGGACATTTGTTGCCTTTCCATAATTCAAGCGCCCTATTATTAACTCAGCCATGATCACGCCAAAAGAATACACTGATCATACGCAGGAATGTAGTCACAGTTGATGCCTTTTCCCTTCTTCGAGATATTTGGACTATTTCCACATGTCCCTTGTTACTCGCCGCCACGAGGGCTGTTTTACCATCAGTATCTTTGAGATTCGCATCCAAATTGTCATCATACTGGAGCAACACACGGACGACTTTCGCATGACCTTGTGAACTCGCCTTGTAGAGAGCCGTTTCAGCATACAGCACATCGCGGGCATTCATATCCACCTTTTTCTTGTTCTTGAGCAATTCAAGGACAATTTCCTCGTGACCCTGGTAACTCGCCGCCATGAGGGCGGATGCACCATCAGCATCATCTTGGGCATTCACATCGACATCCTCGTCCCCAAGCAACAAGCGGACAACGTCGATATGGCCTTGGTAACTAGCCATGATAAGGGCTGTCATGCGACCAGGATATAGAGAATCCACATTCTTCTTTCGCGCGGAATCGAGCCACCAGCGGACATTTTTGAAATGGCCTCGACGGATATAATTGTCCATGTGTGCTGACCTATAATTACTTTTGACATTCACATCCACATTGCCGTGCTTCAGCAACGCTCGGACTATATCCACATGTCCCTTGTAACTCGCCGCCAAGAGGGCTGTTGCACCATCACTTTCACGTTGGGCGTTCACATTGGCTCCAGCAGCACGTAACTGATCACGAACCTCAGGGAGATTGCCCTCAAAGGCGCTGTTGATCAAAGCAACCTCATTCGCAGTCAAGAACGCCATGCTTCTAAACTTCTCCGAGTGATGAGTATTGTTGTGCCACAAAAGGGTTGGCTTGGCTTGTGCCGTGTGGTTCTACAATAAATGCTCTGAAGAGGTTTGGCTTCTGAAAAGAGCGACAGGTATAGACACAAACCCTTGCGCTTATATCGCGTGAAAGCACTCGATTCCTTGAGTGCACTTCGTTTACTGGATACATGCTCACCTACCATGTGAACATATGCTCTCCATCAGGAGTACTCACTCTTGAGGCTCAGGCGTGGTTGTCATTTGTCAATAAGCAGATCCACGACTTCTGATATTTTACGTGCGAAAACAGGGAATGCCTAATGCACTAAAACTTAAGGAGCAAACTAAAGCCCTAAACCAATCAGAATCCGCGGAGACGTCATAGGGGAGAGGGGTAAAAATAGTCATCTGAGGTGATCGTTATCTTATACATGCATATAAATGTATATTCAAATTGCACGCCGGCATCGCAACGCTACGTTTTCAACGTCCAGTTTTGAAATTAGATAAGGAAAATAGTACTGCACTATTAAACTTACGTAGTCCACAGTAGGTAGAATCACGTAGAAACGGTCTTGAAAAGACTGGTACGCATCGGATGAGCACAAAACAATTAAATTGTATTTTGCGACAATGGACCCTCAACTGTTGACAGTTGAGGTCCATTCTCTTGTAGTTGACCCTTTTTAACTTTCCAATCTGTATCCTCTATTCATGTAGCAATTGTAGTCTGTCAGTTGTAGTGACCATGGGAGTGAAGCTGTTTTGATTGATTTTCATCGCATTTTTTCCAAGGGTCTCACCTGACAACAACACCGGCGTACGGAAACATGTTGTATGGCGTACTGTCGTAGTAGCATTACTCGTACTGAAGTAGTTGCATTCGTATCGATTTACTGTTTTCATATCAATACATGTCACGTGCTACTGTAGTACACACGACGACAAACTCCCGTAGACATCCAGTATCAGACGATCGTTGATTTGTCTTCGTAGTATTTCAGGAGCCGATTTGTACGAAGACACGCCAACCTGGTACAATGTATGCATACAAGTCCTTGGTGTGCATACAGATTACGTATATCGTATATATCGTATGCCCATGCATTTGCATAAATGAATGTGAGTTCAAAACTCGAATGCACATGAAGATCCTCTCTTACATGTGTCTAAGATTATGTATGTATACGAATATGCATGATCGAATTTTTCAAAGCCTCGATCGAAGTGCTTTATTTAGAGAGGGGGGGGTGCAAATAGTCATTGAGGACGAAACTCGAAATGATGACGTCTCCGCGGATTCTGATTGGTTTAGTGTTTAGTTTGCTCCTTAAGTTTTAGTGCATTAGGCATTCCCGCGAAAACAAATTCATCCATTACATTTCCATATATCTATCATCATATTACTTATTCATAAATCAAAGAGTTCGGCATCAATGGCACACTGTGCTCATGTGGACTTTTATAGCGCCGAATATCGTCCATGTTGTGTACCGGTATCGGTACTTGTATCGGGTACTGTACTCGGAACTCGGAACTCGGAACTCGGAACACTGTTTGGCACCGCATTCCACCTTCTGTAGCGAGGAAAGGAAAACAAGAAAAAAGGAAAATTCCAAAGACACCGCGGAGCAGGAGGGGGAGCTTTTCAATCAACACGTTGTCGTTGTGTTTCACGTTTCACCCAACTCGGTGCATTCGGTAACACACTCGCCTTTTCATGTGTGGACTCCGTCTCTTTCCAACGCCAGGAATAGATATTGTGCAAATCATCGTGGGAACTTTGGCAAAGAGCTTCACCACCGCCAGAGTCATGGTCGCTGTTCCCATGGAATTTTACCACAAATCCATGTCTTACTCCCTTGGAATGAGGCCGTATCTCAGGTGATGATAGACCGTGTCACTGTGGCAACCAGCTGTTAAATCACGTTGCAAGGCTTGATTACAAGGATGGACCGATCAAGCGATTGTCCAGGTTTACCATCGTGTCTTGACACGATGAAATTTGCAATCGTTGATCGTGAGAGTGAATTGAGCTCGTCTTGAGTCCCAACTCAAATAACGGCAGAACGACAACGATGGTGGTGTGGTGGTTGATAATGATGGTTTTCTGCATGTTACGATTGGCGACGGCGGTTTCCCTTTTGACGAGAATGCTGGAAATCTCCAAACTTTGAATGGGTGTGGATGCGGCGGTCAGTGGTTCTGGAAGAAGGGTTTCGGATGGAATTCCACTAGTGACACTGTGCCAGAGAGAAAATGGACCGTCGCTTCTCTCTTGTTCTTTGGAATTACTGCTGCTACTGGAGTTCCGGCGAGCAATCCATACACTGGATTCCCCCTCATGGTTGAATATTTGTGCTAAGATGTTTGCCAGCGGACTTCGGAATCCTCATCCGATCAGCATGGATTTTGATGCAAAGGACACGACTCAATGTTGCATTGACGATGTGGAGTGCCAAATCCTGGGACGATTAAACGGATGCAGAGCCGATGCTGCTGATTGAAAAAATTGGATGGGTGACGCGATGATCAGAGCAAGAAAAGGCATTGCGATACAAGATGCATGGTTCAGTCTCATTTCAAGTATCCAATCTATAGGGACGCACACATCGACAGTTTGCATCAGGTGCCGCCTTTACCGTTGGTGCCTTTGCTCCATATAGACTGTGACCGTCGAACTTTGACAATTCGTAATGTATGCCGATTTGACGGTTGTGAGATTTACCTTTTGAAGGACGGCGTAGCGGAGCGAGCACTCCAACTTCAAAGTTCACGATTGAGAATTGAGACAGTCCACAGAGCAATCGTGGTGGATATATTCATTGATCCGAGCCAAGATGCGCTCGCCCTCTCTACTGCCTGGCGTTATTTGCCAAATGGGTGCGTCGGATCAGATGCACTGGAATCAGCAGGCATGGCCCAATCTCGAGATCGTTGCTGCGACAGGACGACGACGACGATACACAACAACTTCAGGCGAATCGGCTTCGCCCTCCACCTGGTAAGATTTCAATGCGCGTCACAGGGATAACGGGACTTTCCAGAAACGTTTCGAAACCGGAGTAGGACGATTAGCTACGAATACCAAGACCAACCTCGACAATGCACTGGGTTTCACTGACACCATTGGCGGCAGCGCTTGCTGTAACATGTTCCTTTTGCCTGGCCAACCCTGGAGACAGCAGAGTACAAATCCACCACCACAGATTAACCTGTTCCCAGTAGCGACTGCTCTTATTTCATTGGGCCTCCAAGAGTAGCCGCCATTGAACAGATCAAGGTTTCTACCGGATCACAGGTCTGATCAACCAATTGCCACCCACTCGCCGACATGTTAGCAACGACAACCAACGATGAGGTGAGGAATTCAACGCGCGCTGAGTCCATGATAACTGGATACTCTGCCAGCACCCGAACCCTTCGTTAATCAACCCCGAAATCTTTCGCGATGACCGACGGCGCCACCTTTTACCAAATCAATGATGCTTGCGGCATCCATAATCGCGTGGTTCAGCTAGCACCCGAAGAACTGACACGCTGCGTGCTAGAGATTTCCCTTTGCAGCTCGGTCTTTCTGGATGCCATTGTCATCATATGTCAGCACGGTTAAAGTGCGACATCATGTGCAGTCCTATAAAGGCAGCTATAGCTGGATCACCTTTGCATTTGCAACAACATCACGACCCCGGATCCTGACTTGGTAAAGGAGTCGATCAGTCATGCAATGTGAACAGAATGCCTTTTGTCTCACTAGGTCTACAGGTATTGTAACGATCGTTATTGTAGCCTTACCTCTGTTGTCTCACACGCAAGCTTTACACATATACACTAAATGCTAAATATGCATATGGCGTATGCAAACGTCAAGTTGATGCGTCTGTCGATGTCCAATCGTTGAATCCGAAATCGGTAACAATGCTTCACCTTCTAGACTAATCGCCGGTCGACCACTGCACACTGTATTCCGTTATCTGTGTTTCCCTCGTGGTACATCCACCAGTGTACTGCCTACCCGTACGAGCCGCATGTCCCTACGACGGGCATCGTGAGAGACGTTAAATAGATTTCAAGGGTTTTTTTGTGTTCCCTCGCCACTGTCACATAACTACTGTCGTTCTCAGAGTAATGGAGTACCAGACGCAACCCTTTCGACGTGGGATGCAAAATGCAAACAAAATCTAATCCACCAAATCTTTGAATTCTTTTTTCACCCATTTCGTCCTTCCGTTCTTACCGACAACGACCACCATCGAATCGTTCCACTTCGCCAAATTCTTCTTCTTGTTGGCCATTTCTCCAATCGCCTTTAACGCATCGCGCTCTAACCTCTGCTTTTTACCTTGGTTTTCCTCGTTCTCCAGCGCAATGATTAAGGCATTCATCTCCTTGCTATACTCAGGCATTGGAATCGCTGAGGCTATGCCCGCAATCGCTTTGGTTGCATCAAAGGCTGCTGCTATCTTGAGGCCAGCTTGAACCCAAGGTAAAACCTTGACAATCCATTTTTTGGTCGCCCAAATCTCAAAGGGCTCGTGACCTGGTTGTTCAGAGTGCTCGCAGTAGAAAATCACCTTGTACTTTTGTTTCCCTAACTTTGTGAGAAACGACAGGAGATCTTTGCGCCTCGTTATGAGATCTTTCGAATTATCGGGAGTGATCACAACGACAGTTGGGCACAACTTCAATTGTTCCGCATTCGCAATCTGCAACGCCCACCCTGGCAAGTGACGGTCAATTACGGACGCCATCTCTTTCTGAATGTCTTTGACTTCTTTAACATCGGATGCGATTGTTTCCATGAGAGGTTGCGAAAAGAAGTCGCGATGTACCGCATCCTTTATGTGTCGACTAAGATCAGTGCTCTGAAAAGGTAGGCTCGTGCACCCGCCGATCAGGCACGGGAGTTGGCGGTCGCCATTTCTGAAGGCAGGTTTCACCATCGCTCTCTCAAGACAGTCGGAGCAAAATAAGTGACCCTCGCTACACGTTACAACGGCAATGCGTCGTTTGACGTATGCTGTTTCAGCGCAATCGTCACAGTCACACAAGCCAAGACCCTCCTTAAACAGGATCGCGTGGAGCTTGTCCGTGGCAACCTTCGGTCCACCGCCACTGTTCCCAGCTTGTAGATACCTGGCATGTTCCAGCAGGACAAGGAGCACGTCCGTGCTCAACCTTCCGTGAGAGATACGGATGAGACACCCAATCGCAGTCTTGCAAATTAGTTTCAGAGCGTCTGCATTCCAGCCAGCCTGGTTATCTGCATCTTTTTCGAGCTGTTCCCATCCACCAACGGTACCCGGCTCCCGATTCAGCACGTACTTCTGAAAGACATCTGCTGGCTTGCCATCATTCAAGCGCCCTAAAATTAGCTCTGCCATGACAACGCCAAAAGAATACACATCAAACGCTGAAATATAGTCACACTGAATGTGGTTCGCCTTGTTCCAGGTATATTCTGGGCACATGTACCCATGGGTTCCAAGTGCGGGGCCTTGCGTTGAGCCAGTTATTACTACCGACTCTGACGGAGCAGCATCGTGCTTGTCCTTTGCAAACTTGGCAAGCCCACAATCAATGAGCTTCGGTGTAAAGTCTTCGGTCAGACAAATGTTTGCACTCTTGATATCGCGGTGAAACACTTTGACACCTTCTTTACCAGTATGCAAGAAGTCAATGGCGCTCGCAACTTGGAACATGATCGAGAGCCGTGTAGCTGCAGGAAGGAGGGCTCTCTTGTCATCGTCCTTGAGGAAGCCGTCGAGGGAGCCGTTGGCTGCATATTCATACACCAAAAACTGGTGCTCATGGTCGACATTCAAATTGTAGCCGTACAAGACAATAATATTGTCATGGCGAAATTTTTTGAGTGTCTGGCGGAATTGTGCATTATTGTTAGAGCTCGAGGGAGATGGGTGGAGGGTGCATTGTTCCACAGGAGGCAACACTCCATGCAGAGCGCAGAATACAATACGTACCCAAAGTTCCTTCCGGAACGATGTCAATGTTTCGTTATCAGAATTTTGAGAAAATCTGATCATTTTGACAGCGAACTTTTTGGGTTCAGGGAGATCACGATCTTCGGCAAAAAAAACATCACCAAAGGCACCCGAACCAAGTTTGCATTTGGTGATATAACGCGAGACATAGTGAAAAGTGAGTTCAACAGGTTCCTTGCGGGTTGTCATCGCCACAGCAAGCGATTCCCGGTTTTCGTTTACTTTTCTCAAAGCCTTGGTTTCATCACGGAAGACCGTCAAAACATGAAACCTTTCATTACGCCTAGCCACAAGAAACGCTGTTAAATCGTCATTATCTTTGAGATTCACATCCACATTGCTGTTTCGGAGCAACGCGCAGACGACTTGCACACGGCCATTTTGACTCGCAATGTGAAGGGCTGTTGCACCAGTATTACATCGGAGATTCACATCCACATTGTTGTGCTCAAGCAACATCTTGACGACTTTCTGATAGCCTTCTTGACTTGCCTTGAATAGGGCTGTTTCACCATTCTTATTTTGGGCATTCACGTCAACTTTACCTTTTTTGTTCTGGAGCAATATGCCGACAATGTCCGAACTGCGGTGACTCGCTATGATTAGGGCGGTATCACCCTCCTTATTTTGAGCATTCACGTTCACCTTGTCGTGCCGGAGCAACTCGCGAACGACGTCCGAACCGGCATATCTACACGCGGTATGAAGGGCTGTTGTTCCATCATCAGTACGTTGGATATTCACCTCCACCTTGTCATGATTAAGCAACTCGCGGACTATTTCGACATAGTCATCTCCATTCGCGGCTTTTGTATCAACATCAATACCTTCGACATTCACATCCAGATGGTCGTAAAAAGAACAATTGGACGACATCTGAATTGCCCAGTGCACTCGCAACATGAAGGGCAGTTGCACCATTTATTCGTCGTTGGAGATTCACATCCACACGGTTGTGCTGAAGCAGCTCGCGGACGACTTTAACATGACCTTGGCGACTTGCAAGGTAAAGGGCTGTGTCACAAGCATTAGATTGGAAATTCACATCCACATTGTCGTGCTGAAGCAACTCGCGGACGACTTCGAAACAACCAATATAACTCGCCAAAATCAGGGGTGTTGCACCATCACTACCATCACCTTGGGCATTCACATTGGCTCCAGCAAGTAGCAGGTCACGAACCTCACTGGGATTGCCAAATATGGCGCTGTAGATCAACTTCCGATCATTCTCACTCAATGTCATGCTTCTGCAGACCTCTTCCTACTGCAGTAGTAGACCATGCAGTCGATTGTTGGTTGTGCAACAGATGTATGGGCTTACCACGAGCCAGAGGTGCACAGCATACCGAGATTGAATTGGTATTAGTCGCGCGGGGCGGGAGGAGGAAGTCAAGCTGATCCACCTCCTGATTCTTGAACATAAGAATATGTCATATCCTGTAATGGATACATCAGTGCTTATATGAATACATCATACCATCGTACCTCATATACATACTTCAAACAGTATGGATGGTATTTGGCTGTAGACGTCCAGCTCTCAGGAAGGTCCGGCCAAAACAAGTTCTAGCCGTTAAGCTGCGTTACCGGAGTAATTTCTACGAACGCTGGCTTCCAATAACGTCTGTTGCGATATTTGTAGCTGGAACGGTTGATCCAAACGAGCCGGCAAGGTATTCTTATGCTAAGTGGAATTCCCACTTACCGTAAGTGGAATTCCACTTACCGTAAGTGAAATTCCACTTACGGTAAGTGAAATTCCACTTATCGTAAGTGGAATTCCACTGACCGTAAGTGAAATTTCACTTACGAGAAATGTCCTCATACTGATTTGCGTAGGCGACACGTATCTCTTTCGGATTGTGAGTAAGTGAAATTCCACTTACCGTAAGTGGAATTCCACTTACGGTAAGTGGAATTTCACTTACGGTAAGTGGAATTCCACTTACGATAAGTGGAATTTCACTTACCGTAAGTGGAATTTCACTGATTAGGGATCCACATGATAAGCGCGCCGGCCATGCTTTTTTCTGTTGAAAACCACGCAGCGTGGGAACGATACTCTTACTATGATGTGTCACGTGTTCTCGGATTTTCCACGATTCCGACGGTGCGGCCGGACCTTCCAGTATAGCTCATGTTGTGGGGCAAAATTTAATAGACTGTACCGCTGCTGTGCTTTATCCTGAAAGGCTGGAAAAGATGGTAGATCAAATTCGCTCAGTTTCTCCAAGAGTTGTCGTATTCGTGAATTTTTCATTCTTTATTCCGACTCGTTGGACATTTTTGTCGTTGAGTTTTGTCCGAGTGTGATTTCAAGAGAGAGATTGGATTTCGAGCACTTCAGATATTCAAGAGCTAATAATCTCATCGAACCCTACTGTTCTACCGTTGCAATGATATTAGACTTAACCTATGCATGCCACACTGAAGTCAGACGCATTCTCCACTGCGCCCCTGCATTTGATAGACACAGGTTTTCCTTTTTCACGGAGTGTTCAGGCTTGTCTACATCGTTGGGTTTCACTTGCCCATGGGCAATCGCCATTATATGTGAAGGAAAATCAGCGACGCATTACTCTCCTCGTCATATGACAGGCCCTTGGAACGTCAGGCTCTGAGTTGCTGCTTGCGAATGTCCGTGTCTGCAATCGACATACGCTCATGTTGGAATCGTTTGCCAGTGCTCAACAATATCAATTTCGCAACCACGTCGTCGTTTGATGGAACGATCACGACGTTCAACAACATTAGATGACACAACAGCGGACGCAGAAAAGATGGGTTTGACAAGATTGGCCCGGTAAAGGAGCTACAGCGGTGGTGGCCATTCGTATCTCTGCGCGGATTTCTTTGCGACTCAAGTTGTCCAGCATCATTAATTCTGTCGAGCAGCAGAATTGCTGTTGACTACAAATCATTTACAGAATTTCCCAATCATCCTTTCACGAACTCCAAAGACCCTCTACTCTCTGCCAGTAGGTACTAGAGACTGGAGACTATCGGGTTGAAATGCAAATGACGCGACTATCAGAGGGATATGCATTCATGCATGCAGAAGTCTATCATATTATTCGCGAGGAAGCCATCGCTGCTCTCTCAACTCTTGGGTAGCACTCGGAGCATTTGTAACACAGTCGCGGGAATCAGGTTGCTGTGTGTGGCGTTGCAACAAGTGCCGGGACGAAGCCTCATCCATCTGGTTCAAGGACGAAATGGGGTTAGCACGAGGCAAGTCTTTCAAACGCTATTTGGTGCCGTGGATGACCTTGGTTGGCTGTGCCGCCACTCAAAGCCAAGGGACAGCGGGCTGCCGGCACCGTTCACGCCTCAACTAAGAGCACAGAATGTGCTGAGGTCCACGGGCGAGGACTCCTTCGCGACCTTGTAAGGACCTTTGTGATGCAGGGATGAAGCATTCACAAGACGAGTAACCCGTTGATTTGGTCAAGATGGCATTGAGACCACATCACTTAAATAGGCTAGTGTTTACAACTCGACATGACTTCCTACCTCGTGAGACAAGATCTCCTAGCAAACGACACAAGCTTGAGTTGAGTGTATTTCCGTTCCAAAAGGTGCTGACCGTGAACCAACAATGAGCGAAACGTATGCAAGGCTTGTTATGGAACATAGCAAAGAATGTAGAAAAGGTCTTGGCAGTACATCCAGGATCATGGATAATCAGATTGACACTGCCACGGCAAACGAAATGGCCAGTTGGTGATCCCACGTTTGAATCAACACGTTGCCGTTGAGTTTTGCCGGTAGATTCATGAAAAAATAATCATCAAACTCCTCCACAATAGGTGCATTCGGCAATCCTGCGCCATACGTCAGGACTAGACATTGCGACTTGTCGTGGACCCTTCGGCAACGAGCGCCATCACCGCCAGAGTCATGGCCGCATCTGGGATTTCGCCACAATCCACGTCAACTCCCTCGAATTTGGGGTATGACGGCCGTATCTCAGGTGATGGTGATACTGTTGGGAGCCCATGACACAGCGGTATACCCAGCTGTACCATCAAGTTGGCGAATGGTGCATCACCGGTAATGGCAGCGTCTGCCAAAGTAACTTTGATTCTCTCCTTCAACGTCGAACGAACGCCGCGCTTATTCATGAGACCAATTGTCAACGCAACATGGGGGGGCTGAATTGAGTTCATCCATGATGGCAAATGGTAACATACATCGCCATCACCGCAAGGGTCTGGCCATTATCCCGCTAATCGGGGTCTACTAGTGTGTGGTGTGCGCATGTGTGATGATGCTGCGAGAACAAAGCATCAAATGCGTCAAACAAGGATCACTAGGACAAAACAAGCGATATCGTCGTGGTCGTACCGTCCCTCCAGGCAGTGGTGCGCCATAGGATGTGACAATTCCGACAAATATCGAAGTTGAACGTCGTCCATACGATTCCACGAGATCACATCGCGATTATGATTATCCTTTGCCCATTGTCCGATATTGACTTGAAACTTGTCAAAAGTTTCAAAGTCAACAGCCAGCCAACTCTGTGTTGTGATTGCGGTATGCGGTCCATCCGTGAGTATTTCAACGCACAGTAGATACAATACCCGGAATCCCAGCGACGATAGCTACTGCACATCCCAGTGCAGTGCCTATCCGTGCGAGTCGACTGCTTTTTGTCTTGGGCAAAGCGGCAGCACGTAAATTAGATTTCTTGTTTTTTTTTGTGTTGTGATTGTTCAGGGGGTGCCTCTCACCTCTCACCTCTCACCTCTCACCTCTCACCTCACACCTCACACCTCACACCTCACACCTCACACCTCACACCTCACATGCCTCATTGTCAAGAACCGATCCACGGCGAAGCATCATTTATCGAGTTGGGAGTTGGGAGCCACCAACGCTTTGAGACTGACTGTGTGCAGAAAAGTCTTCTCTCTGGGTTACTGCGAGTACTCTACTGGAGTACTCGTAGCTAGCACCATACTATCTACAGTCTACAGTACCTGGTACTCCCATTATGACATACTCCGAGTTTGTACTACTCGTAGCACAGCTACGGTAACAGTAGCTCAGCACCTGGAATCTGAGTTTGTTTGGCATTGCATCAAGTGAGGAAGGAAAGAAGAAAAGGAAAATTCCCAACATTGAGGAAAATAGGAGCGGGAGCGTTTCAGTCAAACACAACTTCATACGCAAGGACGCAAGGACGCAAGTCACGGATACGCCAAACCAAGTCTCCACTCTACGTCGTATATATACAATTAGACCACCAGGGCTCTATACTAAAATAAGAGGGGATGGCACCGGGTACTATGGACGAGACCAGTGACAAGACCAGTTTCGTCTCTACGGCAGGACACAGCGTCGGCGTCGTCCCACACAGGCAGCCAGGACAAACGCCGTCATGGTCATTTGGTGATCAACGCACGTTGTCAATCGACACGTTGTTATTGCGTTTTGTTGGTGGACGAGTGATGCAATAATCATCAAATTCTTCCACGGTAGCACCCAACTTGTTGCATTCGGCAATCATGCGCTCAGTCTCTTTATCACGTCAGGACTACTACGACGAAGGCATGTGCAAATATCGTGAGCCCTTTGGCAAAGAGCTCCACCACCGCCAAAAGTCATTGCGGCATCTGTGATTTCACCAAAATCCGCACCTTCTCGCTTGAGTTTGGGTGCGACGACTGTATCTCTCAGGTGCTATGGTGATACTGTTGGGACGACGACGACAAGGTGTCACCCATTTGCTCCATCACGTTGGCGAATGTTACATCACCGTGGAATGATTCCGATCCGTCGGTCATGGCAGCGCCAGCCAAAAAGTAACTGGCGGAAGTGGCATCTCCCTATACCAAAATGTTCCCTTGTGATTTGTAGCTATGATCCTTGACTATTGTTAAGAGTCGCCGAACGCCGTCCAAGTCTCCTTCCATGACATCTGCGACAGCCGCTGAACTTATTCATGAGACCAATCGTCAGCCAAGGCGACAGAGGGAGTCCAAAATGAATTCATCCTTGATGGCAATGGTAGCATACATCGCCATCAGCAAAAGGGGGCGGGCATGAGTCGAGACGAAAGGTACAGTTCTGAAATGACATTTTCCCAGTGATCGAGGATTGGTGTGTGGACGTGTGGACGTGTCGACAAACAAAAATAAAAGACATGCAGTGCAAGGATCACAAGGACGCAATGTCATCGTGGTCGTACCATCCCTCCGGGAAGTTTGGTCTGAAGGTTGTCGTTGCATGGATGATTACTGGCGGACATTCCATTCAAACTGCGCAGCGTGCCACAAGTGCGGCAAATTTCGAAACTGAACGACCGTCGCCAACAGTGGTTACTCGTCCATACAGTGATGATTCGGTTCCGCGAGATCGTCGCGACCACGTTTTGAGATCTTTCGAACGATCCACTGCGATGCCAGTGAGCACCAAGACAGCTGGGCACAGCTTTAACTGTTCCGCACTCGCATGTTGCAACGCCCACCCTGGTAAGCATTTAACATTTACGGACGACAACTTTTTCACCTAGTCCTTGATTTCGTCGGCAGCCTATTTGATTTCGTTAAAGCCTTGTTCCGAATACTTTTGCATGTGGTAGGTCCATACGTTAGGATGTATGTGCTTGCAAAGATCTTGGTACGTGAAAGGTTGGCTCGAGCACTCCAACTTCAAGCACAAGAGTTCGAACGAGGAATTGGTGCTGGGAGGAGCGTTCCAAACTGCGTCATCAATACAGTTGGCGCATAGTGCGTGAGATTCTCGCCTACACTTGACAACAGCAATGTTTCGGTTGCATGCGACACAAACGCCAATGACAGCACTCTCCGACTCAGAGTTCCGTCTACCAATGTTCGACAAGATCCTGTTGAGCCTTCCCTCCGCGCCATCAGTCCCGGGGCGCTCCATGGCGGGAGGATCCACGCGTTCACCCTCCAGGCCAACGTCACTTTTCCCGGCTTGTATATCGATGGCATGTTTTAGCAGGTCCAGGAGGTTGATTGTGCTCAACCTCCTTTCAGAGCTAGGGGTGATACACCGAATCACTGTCATGCAAACTACTTCAAGAGCTTCTGCATTCCAGGTGACCTTCTTATCTGCATTATCTTTGAGTTTTTTCCATCCATCAACGATAGGCGTTTCCCCATTCATGACGTACGTCTGTAAGACATTCGTTGGCTTGCCATCATTCAAGCGACCTAAAGTTAGCTCAGCCATGACAACGCCAAAAAGAATACACATCATAAGCTGGAATGTAGTCACACTGAATCGAGCTAAACTTCTTCCAGGCATATTCTGGGCACATGTACCCAGGTGTTCCAGATGCGACGCCTTGCGATGAGCCAGTTATTTCGATCGTCGTCGAAGGAAAGGAGTTGTTGTCCTCGTCCTCTACAAACTTGGCCATCCCACACCCATTGAGCCGCGGTGTAAAATCCTCGGTCAGGCAAATGTTTGAACTTTTGATATCGCGGTGAAACACTGTGAAACCTGCTGCACCAGTATGCAAGCAGTGAATGGCTCTCGCCACTTGGTACATAATTGACAGTCGAGTTGATGCAGAAAGGCGGTCTCTCATGTCATCGTCCTTGAGGAAGCGGTCGAGGGAGCCGTTGGCTGCGTATTCCAACACCAGAAATTCTGGCTCGACATATAAACTGCAGCCGTACAAGACAATGATATTGGGATGACGAAGTCTTTTGAGTGTCTGGCAGAATCGTGCATTTTTGTGAGAACTCGAGCGAGATATAAGCCGGATTCATTGTTCTACAGAAGGCAATTGCTCAATGCAGAATACTGAACGTACCGAAAGTTCCACTTGGAGGGTCTCAAACTTTTCGTCATCGTGACAATGATATCTTTGAGGAAGTTTGATCATTTTGACAGCAAACTTTTTGGGAAGTCGACTATGCTCGGCCAAAAAAAAACATCACCGAAGGCGCCCGATCCAAGTCTGCGGTTGGTGATGCAACGCTTGATGAACTGAAACTGAAACGAGAGGTTAACTGGTTCTTCCGTGCTGGTTGTCATCACAGTACCAAGCGATGAAAGGTTCTCTTCTTCTTCCCGCACATGCTTCTCAAGGAGGCGCAAAATGTTGGCATGCCCCTTTTCACGAGCCACGTCAAAAGCTGTTTTGCCATCATCACCTTGGATATACGTATCCACCTCTTTGTGCTGGAGGATCACGCTGACGACTTCAACATGGCCATTGCAACTCGCCGCCAAGAGGGCTGTTGCGCCATCACTTTTACGTTGGGCGTTCGCATCAACATTGTCTTGCTGGAGCAACAAATGGACAATCTCCTCATGACCTTCTTCACTTGCGACGACAAGAGCTGTTTCACCACCAGGCCCTTTGGCATTCACTTCACTGTCTGGGTGATGGATCAACAAGCGGACGATTTCCAAATGGCCATGATAACTTGCCATCCTCAGGGCGGTGAAAAGATACGACTCTACGGAATTCACATCCACGCCGTTGCGCTTTAGCAACTCGCGGACGACTTTTACATGGCCTGCAGAAGTCGCAACGTGAAGCGCTGCTCCACGAGAACATTGGGCATGCACATCAATCTGCGGGTGCTGGAGCAAGGCACGGACGAGTTTAGCATGGCCTTTATCACTTGCAATGATCAGGGCTGTGTTACCATATTGCATTTTGGCATTCACGTCGACCTTGCTGTGCTCAAGCAATGCACGAACGACTTCTACATCGCAATTTTCACTCGCAATGTGGAGTGATGTTGCACTATCAGCAGTGCGATGTGCATTCACATCCACATCCTTGTGCTCAAGCAACGCACGGACTACTTCTGCATGACCACTTGTACTTGCCATGTGAAGGGCTGTTGTGCCATCATTCGTTTGAACATTCGCCTTCACACTTTTGTGCTGAAGCAACGCGCGGACGACTTCCACATGGTTATAGCAACTCGCAATGGTGAGTGCTGTCGCGCCAGTAGCAGTATCTTGTGCATTCACATCTACATCCTCGTGATGAAGTAACTCATCGACAACTTCCAAATGGCCTCCTCGGCTTGCCTTGATAAGGGCTGTGCTCCCATCATTCATTGCGACATTCACTTTCACATTTTTGTGCTGAATCAATATGCGGACGATTTCCACATTGCCATATGAACTCGCTTTGATGAGGGCTGTCCTACCATCAGCATCTTGGACATTCACGTCCACATTGTGTCGCTGAAACAACTCGCGGAGGATTTCCGCACGGCCACATGAAGTTGCCTCGATAACGGCTGTGCTACCATTTTTTGTGCGGGCATTAACATCCACATTGTTGTGCTTCAGCAAATCTCGGACTATTTCCACATGTCCCTTGTTACTCGCCGCCACGAGGGCTGTTTTCCCATCAGCATCTTTGAGATTCGCATCCAAATTGTCATCATGCTGGAGCAACACACGGACGACTTTCGTATGGCCTTGTGAACTCGCCTTGTAGAGAGCCGTTTCAGCATACACATCGCGAGCATTTATATCCACCTTTTTCTTATTCTTGAGCAATGCAAGGACGATTTCCTCGTGACCCTGGTAACTCGCCGCCATGAGGGCGGATGCACCATCAGCATCATCTTGGGCATTCGCATCCACATCCTTGTCCCGAAGCAACAAGCGGACAATGTCGATATGGCCTTGGTAACTAGCCATGATAAGGGCTGTCATGCGACCAGGATATAGAGAATCCACGTTCTTCTTTCGCGCGGAATCGAGCCACCAGCGGACATTTTTGAAATGGCCTCGACGAATATAATTGTCCATGTTTGCTGACCTATAATTACTTTTGACATTCACATCCATATTGCCATGCTTAAGCAACTCTCGGACTGTATCCACATGTCCCTTGTAACTCGCCGCCAAGAGGGCTGTTGCACCATCACTTTCACGTTGGGCGTTCACATTGGCTCCAGCAGCACGTAACTGATCACGAACCTCAGTGAGATTGCCGTCAAAGGCGCTGTTGATCAAAGCAATGTCATTCGCACTCAAGAACGCCATGCTTCTGAACTTGTACTTCTCCGAGTGCTGAGTATTGTTGTGCAACAAAAGGATTGGCTTGGCTTGTGCAGTGTGGTTCTAAATGCTCTGAAGAGGGTTTGGCTTCTGAAAAGAGCGACAGGTATAGACACAAGCCCTTGCGCATATACCGCGTGAAAGCGCTCGATTCCTTGAGTGCACTTAGTTCACTGGATACACGCTCACATACCATGTATGCTCTCCACGAGTACTCACACTTGAGGCGTGGTTGTCAATTGTCAATGCAGAGATCCACGACTTCTGATTTTTTACTTACGAAACCCCTTTTCAAGTCTATTATAATGCGATTATTTCCATTTCTCTGTCACAGTATATTTCTTATTACATCAAAGAGTTCGCAATGGCACACTGTGCTCCTCATGTGGACTTTCGCCAGCGCCCAAGCTCGACCATGTTGTGTACTGGTACTGGTACTGGTACTGGTACTTGTACTTGTACCGGGTACTACTCGGAACTCGGAACACTGTTTGGGATTCCATCTACTGTACCTGGTACAAGGTACAGTACTGTAGCTACGAAGGAAAACAAGAAAAGGAAAATTCCGAACACACCGCGGAGCAGGACAGGGAGCTTTTCAATCAACACGTTGTCGTTGTGTTTCACCCAACTCGGTGCATTCGGCAACAGACTCGCCTTTTCATGTGGACTCCGTCTCTTTCCAACGCCAGGAATAGACATTGTGCAAATCATCGTGGGACCTTCGGCAAAAGAGCTTCACCATCACCGCCAGAGTCATGGTCGCTGTTCCTATGGAATTTTACCACAAATCCACGTCTTACTCCCTTGGAATGAGGACGTATCTCAGGTGATGACAATACTGTTGGGAGACCGTGTCACTGTGGCACCCGGCTGTTAAATCACGTTGCAAGCTTGATTACAAAGGATGGACCGATCAAGCGATTGTCCAGGTTTACCATCGTGTCTCGGCAACCAAAAGATTGATTTCATTATCTCCGAGAGCGACCTCCGTGCCGTGGAGGAATTCGTCCGTCGGTGGCACTGTCTCGATACGGCGAATGGTGGATGAGTTGGCGTTTGGGTATCGATCGCGATTACCTGATGGTCCGACCGGAGCGATGGTATCACGTCCGATCTCCGTCGCGTATTGCATGAAGGACGTAGCGAGTTGGGACATGGACAAGTGGAACGGTAAAGTTCCTTCGTGTCTTCCCGTACGTCGATCGCGTTCGACGAGGCGGCGGAATTCGGAACGCCACTCGGTGCTCAAGTTGCGGACACTCAAATCCAAAGCTTCAACCTCGGTGTAGTTGCGCCCAGCGATCCGCTCCCTAGCCAAGAAATCGTGCAGGCGTCGTAGATATACACTGAACGATTCGGCACGTCGTTGACGAGGTATCTCGTTAACGGTGAAGAGGGCAGGGCCGATTGCAAGCGAGGGTGGTGAAGACGCAAGAGAGAATAGATGGCGTCATACCCAGCATTCGCAGAGCAACCCTGCACAGCACTATGTTCGCGGCTGCCTGCCGGGAACACCGTGTCTTGTGATAGCACTCCATAGAGAAGGGAGGACATGAACGCTTCTTGATTTCGCACTGCGGCTGGGAGGAGGCTCCACCATTGACCATGGATGTTGTCCTCTTCGACCGATTCGTACGGGGGGGCACCAAAGTCCCCATTGCAAACAGGTGGCACAGAAAAGTTTGTACCAGTGAATAAAAGACTCTTGACGGCTGGAATCATACTTCTGGAATGTCGCCTTCCGAAAATCTTTATATCGGACCTCTGAGGACATGAATTGCTGCATATACTCCTCGAAAGACTCAGAGCCATAACGTAGAATGGTTGCGGTGGATGTTGTCGTACGACCGGTCATATGTGTTGTTTGGGTACGAGGAGTATCCATAAACCGGTCACCTGGTACACGAACGTGTCGACGCGAACCATTACGACGGTCAGTGTCATCGTCGTTGGGGATAGACACGTGGGTGTCGTCGGCCGTAAGTCTTACAGGCATACCTCGGAAGTTCGACTCCCGGACGGGTGACACCAGATTACTATCTTCGTTGTTGTTGTGGGTTACATCGCCGTCGAGGAGAGCGGTGTTGTGTTGGAACCACCGAATTGTAAATTTGTCATCGTAGGAGTCGGAATGGCGGTGGTGTCGACAGCGCTTTGGGAGGAGCGGGTGTCCGATAGTCCAACCGCCGATTCATTTCCACTCGTACTATCAACTCGCCCACCAACCATTGAAGGTACGGTGTTGGTTCGAATCGTTCGAGTCGGGAGTCCGGATTCCGGCATCATAAAGCGGATGAGGATAGAAACCGAAATTGGCTCCAACGCGTTCGGGCGGCCTCGCAACGTCTGACGGATCAAACGTAATAGAGCGGGTTTGCGGAGGGGAGAGGATATCTCCGTTTGCTCGACGATGGTAGGTGGCAAAACCTGCATCGAACAAAGGTGACACCGATTGGTCTTCAAGCCATGGTGTGTCCTCTAGTTGTTGTAGGATGTAGGTACGCAGAGTTTCGAGGTAGTTATCCTTGAGGAGAGACGAGGTGACATCGTAGATCTCTGTGAGTGGTAACTCAGCGATTGGACAGTCGTCGATGTCCACATTGAGAATAATGAAGTCGTCGTCATGGTTCGACTCCTCAAACACCGACATGTTGGTTATCTCTTTTAGGGATAAACTGATCAGACAGTAGAATTAATACTCGTTGTACTTGGGCTCATAACCTGCCGCGACAGGGCTAGCGAGCGCGATTCGCACACGGGAGTAGCAACGTGAGTTCGTGCGAATCACAAGGGTTCACAAGACAAAACGGGTAAAACCACGATGGTGTAATCGATGGAACTGCAATACCGTTCGGTCGGATCTCTCTTGTCTCGGAGTATGTTGCTAGTATAGTCGCTCTTGTTATCTATAAAGAAGCCTGAAGCCTCAGTACCCTTACGATCGTCGGCGACCGGCAAAGATGCAGATGAGGCAAATAAAGGCTATAATAGAAGTTGTGCGGAGTACATGAAGTACTCCGATTAGACTAACTAATCAACTGCCGGCACTTTCATTACTGTCGTTGTAGCTAGTACAACATAGTACAGTGCACTTCAACATGTATAGTGGCATATAACGCAGTGACACAGGGATAACGGGACTTTCCAGAAACGTGTCGAGACCGGAGTAGGACGATTAGCTACGAATACCATGACCAACCTCGACAATGCACTGGGCTTCACTGACACCATTGGCGGCAGCGCTTGCTGTAACATGTTCCTGTTGCCTGGTCAACCCTGCAGACAGCAGAGTACAAATCCACCACCACAGATTAAGCTGTTCCCAGTAGCGACTGCTCTTATTGGACCTCCAAGAGTGGCCGCCATTGAACAGATCAAGGTTCCTACCGGATCACAGGTCTGATCAACCAATTGCCACCCACTCGCCGACATGTTAGCAACGACAACCAACGATGAGGTGAGGAATTCTTCACGCGCTGAGTCCATGATAACTGGATACTCTGCCAGCAGCACCCGAACCATTTATTTATCAACCCCGAAATCATTGGCGATTACCGACGGCGCCACCTTTTTCCAAATCAATGATGCTTGCGGGATCCATAATCACGTGGTTCCGCGAGAACCCCGAAGAACTGAAAAGCTGCGTGCTTCAGAACTTCAGAAGCAGCTTGGTCTTTCTGGATGCCATTGTCATCATCTGTCAGCACGGTTAAGTGCGACATCATGTGCAGTCCCAATTAAGGCAGCTACAGCTGGATCACCTATGAACTTGCAACAACATCATGGCCCCGGATCCTGACTCGGTAAAGGAGTCGATCAGTCATGCAATGTGAATGCCTTCTGTCTCACTAGGTCTACTGGTATTGTAACGATCGTTGTTGTAGCCTTACCTCTGTTGTCTCACACACAATGTTTACACATATACACTAAATGCTTAATATGCAAATGGCGTATGCGAACGTCAAGTTGATGCGTCTGTCGATGTCCAATCGTCGAATCCGAAATCGGTCACCATGGTTCACCTTCTCTAGACTATCATAATCGCCGGTCGACCCCTGCACACTGTATTCCGTTAACTGTGTTTCCAGTCCTCGTCTCTGTCACATAACTACTGTCGTTCTCAGAGTACTGGAGTTCAGACGCAACCTTTCGATGATGTCTGGGATGCAAAATGCAAACAAAATCTAATCCACCAACTCTTTGAATTCTTTTTTCACCCATTTCGTCCTTCCGTTCTTACCGACAACGACCACCATCGAATCGTTCCACTTCGCCAAATTCTTCTTCTTGTTGGCCATTTCTCCAATCGCCTTTAACGCATCGCGCTCTAACCTCTGCTTTTTACCTTGGTTTTCCTCGTTCTCCAGCGCAGTGATTAAAGCCTTCATCTCCTTGCTAAACTCAGGTAATGGAATCGCTGAGGCTACGCCCGCAATCGTTTTGGTTGCATCAAAGGCTGCTGCTATCTTGAGGCCAGCTTGAACCCAAGGTAGAACCTTGACAAACCATTTTTTGGTCGCCCAAATCTCAAAGGGTTCGTGACCTGGTTGCTCACAGTGCTCGCAGTAGAAAATCACCTTGTACTTTTGTTTCCCTAACTTTGTGAGAAACGGCAGGAGATCTTTGCGCCTCGTATCGGGAGTGATCACAACGACAGATGGGCACAACTTCAATTGTTCCGCACGCGCTGCTTGCAATGCCCACCCGGGCAAGTGACGGTCAATTACGGACGACAACTTTTTCGTCTCGTTTTTGTTCTCTTTAACATCGGATGCGACTGTTTCGATGAGAGGTTGCAGAAAGTTTTTCTGTCTGTCATTATTTTCCTCAACATTATATGCCATTTTTTCCATGAGAGGTTGCGAAAAGAAGTACTGGAATACCGAATGGTCTATGCGTCCAACAAGGTCGATCCTCTGGAAGGGAAGACCCGAGCACTCGCCGATCAGGCACGGTAGTTGGAGGTCGCCTTTTCTGGCGCCGGGTTTGCGCGTCGCATCCTCAAGGCATTTGGAGCAAAGTGCGTGGCCCTCGCTACATGTTACAACGGCCTTACCTCGTTTGACGAATGCTGTTTCAGTGCAGTTGTCACACTCGCCAAGACCCTCCTTAAACAAGATCGCGTGGAGCGTGTCCATGGCAACCTTCGGTACATCGCCACTTTTCCCAGCTTGTAGTTTGCTGGCATGGTCCAGCAGGACAAGGAGCACGTCCGTGCTCAACCTTCCGTGAGAGATACGGATGAGACACCCAATCACAGTCTTGCAAACTAGTTCAAGAGCGGCTGCATTCCAGCCGGCCTGGTTATCTGCATCTTTTTCGAGCTGTTCCCATCCACCAACGGTACCCGGCTCCCGATTCAGCACGTACTTCTGCAGAACATTTGTTGGCTTGCCATCATTCAAGTGCCATAAAATTAGCTCAGCCATGACAACGCCAAAAGAATACACATCAAAGGCTGGAATATAGTCACACTGAATGTGGTTCGCCTTGTACCAGGTATATTCTGGGCACATGTACCCTTCGGTTCCAAGTGCGCGGCCTAGTGCTGAGCCAGTTTGTATGATCGACTCCGACGGACCAGCTTCGTGCTCATCCACAACAAACTTGGCCAGCCCACAATCAATGAGCTTTGGTTTAAAATCGTTCATCAGACAAATGTTTGCACTCTTGATATCGCGGTGAAGCACTTTGACGCCGTTTACACCAGTGTGCAAGCAGTGCACTGCTTTCGCCACTTGATACATGATTGACAGTCGGTCAGCTGCAGGAAGGTCGGCTCGCTTGCTCTCGTCCTCGAGAAAGTGGTCGAGGGAGCCGTTGGAAGCATACTCATACACCAGAAATTGTTGTTCATGCTTGACATTTAAATTGTAGCCGTACAAGACAATGATATTGTCATGCTGAAATCTTCTGAGTGTCTGGCGGCATTGTGCAACATTGTTAGACCTCGATGGAGATGGGGGCAGGAATAATTGTTCATTGTTCAACACGCGGCAACACTCAATGAAGGCACAACGTACCAAAAGTTCCCTCTGGAAGGACTCCAAAATGCCGTGTTTGGGGCCATCAGAACTTAGAGAAAGTTTGATCATTTTGAGTGCGAACTTTTTGGGTTCAGGGAGATCAGGATCTTCGACCAAAAAAACATTGCCATAGGTACCCGATCCAAGTTTGCGGATTTCGATGCAACGCTTAATATACTGATAAGAGAGTTCAACAGGTTCAGTCTTGCGGGTTGTCATCACCTTAGCAAGCGATTTCCGGTTCTTGTTCACTTCCTCCAAAGTCTTAGTATGATCACGGAAGGCCTTTAACGCAGCAAACTGTCTATGTTTTATAGCCACATCCAGAGCTCTTAATCCGTCATTATCTTTGAGATTCGCATCCACGTTGCTGTTTTGGAGCAACTCGCGGACGACATCCCCACGGTCATAATGACTCGCAATGTGAAGGGGTGTTGCACCAGTATTACATGGGAGATTCACATCCACAATGTTGTGCTCGAGCAACTTCTTGACGGGTTCCTGATAGCCTTCTCGGCTTGCCTTGAAAAGGGCTGTTTCACCATTCTTATTTTGGGCATTCACGTCCACATTGTCGTTCTGGAGCAACTCACGGACGACATGCAGATTGTTGCGTTGACTCGCCATGCTCAAGACTGTATCTCCATCCTTATTTTTGGCATTCACATTCACCTTGCCGTGCTGGAGCAACTCGCGGAAGACTTCCAAACCACCAAGATCACTCGCAGCGTGAAGGGCTGTGTCACAATCATCACTACCTAGGATATTAACATCCACCTTGCTGTTTTGGAGCAGCTCGCGGACCACATACACATGGCCTTCGTTACTCGCACTGTACAGGGCAGTTTCACCACCAGTAGATTGGAGATTCACATCCACCTTGTAATGCTGAAGCAACGCACGGACGACTTCCACATGACCATTTTGACTCGCAATGCGAAGGGCAGTTGCACCATCAGTAGATTGGAGATTCACATCCACATTGCCGTGCTGAAGCAACTCGCGGACGACATCCATATGACCATTTTGACTCGCAATGCGAAGGGCAGTTGCACCATCAGTAGATTGGAGATTTACATCCACATTGTCGTGCTGAAGCAACTCGCGGACGACATCCAAATGACCATTTTGACTCGCCATGTAAAGGGCAGTTGCACCATCAGTAGATTGGAGATTTACATCCAAATTGTCGTGTTGAAGCAACGCGCGGACGACATCCAAATGACCATTTTGACTCGCCATGTAAAGGGCTGTTGCACCACCTGTTCCTTGGAGATTCACATCCACATTGTCGTGCTGAAGCAGCTCGCGGACGACTTCGAAATGACCAATATGACTCGCAATGTAAAGGGCTGTATAACCATCACCATCACGTTGGGCATTCACATTGGCTCCATCAAGCAATAGGGCACGAACCTCATTGAGATTGCCATCATAGGCGTTGAAGATCAAAGCAACGTCGTTGTCACTCAACGGCATGCTTTTGAAGTACTCCGAGTTCTGCAGTACTTCGAGTACCTGGTATTAAACCATGAGTCGGTTGTTGGCTGTGCAATAGATGTGTGAGCTCAGTACCAGTCACAGGTGCACACCAGCATACCGATTGAATTGGTATTAGTCGCGCGGGGCGGGAGGCGGGTGGCGGGTGTCAAGCGGATCCACCTCCTGATTCTTGAACGGAAGAAAATGCAATATTCTCTGTAATACTGTACTAACGCATACATCTGTGCTTGCGTGGGTCATCAACTTCATACATAAAGGCATATGGATCGTATTTGTATGTAGCGACGTCCAGCTCTTACTATAGTGCGTTTTGTGTGGCAAATTTTAATAGGATGTATCACTGCTGTACTTTATCCTGAAAGGTGGATCAAATTCGCTATGTTTCTCCAAGAGTTGTCGTATTCGTGATTTTTTCATTCTTTATTCCGACTCTTTAGACATTTTTGTCGTCGAGTTTTGTTCGAGCGTGATTTCAAGAGAGATTGGATTTCGAGCACTTCAGATTCAAAAGCTCATCTCATCGAATCCTAATAATGTACTACCGTAGCAATGATATTAGACCGTACGTTAACCTGGCAAGCCACGCAGAAGTCAGACACATTCTCCACTTGCGCGCCCCTGCATTTGATAGACACAGGTTTTCCGTTTTCACGGAGTGTTCACGCTTGTCTACATCGCTGGGTTTCACTTGCCCATGGGCAATCGATATCGACATTATGTGACGGAAAATCAGCGGCGCATTACTCTCCTCGTCATATGACAGCCCCTTGGAACGTCAGGCTCTGAGTTGCTGCTCGCTAATGTCCGTGTCTGCAATCGCGATACGCTCGTGTTGGAATCATTCGCAACCACGTCGTCGTTTGATGCAACGATCACGACGTTCAACAGCACTAGATGACACAACAGCGGAAGGTCGGAAGTTGGGATGAACAAGATTGGCCCGGTCAAGGAGCTACAGCTTTGGTGGTCATTCGTATCACTGCGCGGATTTCGCGACTCACGTTGTCCAGCATCATTAATTCTGTCGAGCAGCAGAATTTCCCCTGACTACAAATCAATTACAGAATTTCCCAAACCCGCTGATTTGATCAAGATGACATTGCGACCACATCATACAAATAGGCAACCGTAGTGGTTGGAACTCGATATACCTTCCTGCCTCGTGGGACAAAATCTCCTCTAGCAAACAACACGTACTAGTTAACTTTTAGGGCAACATGTTCCAACAAGTGGTGACCAGGAACCAACAATGAGCGAGCCATATGCAACGTTTGTTACGGAGCATACTCGGAGTATCAAAGACGGTAGGAAAGGTATTGGCAGTACATCCAGGATCATGGATCATCAAATTGATAATCCCACAGCAAGCGGCATGGCCATGCGGTGATCATACGTTTAATCCACACGTTGCCGTTGTGTTCTGCCGGTAGATTAATGAGACAATAATCATCGAACTCCTTTACAGTAGCACCCAACTTGGTGCATTCGGCAATCATGCGCTAAGTCTCTTTGTTTCGTTCGTCAGGACTAGACACATTGCGACTTGTCGTGGACCCTTCGGCAAAGGGCGCCTCCACCGCCAGAGTCATGGCCGCAACTGTGATTTTACCACAATCCACGTCAACTTACCTGAGTGTGGGCATGACGGCCGTATGTCAGGTGATGGTAATACTGTGGGGAGCCCATGTCACTGTGGCACCCACTTGTTCCATCACGTTGAAGAATCCTACGTCACCGTGGACGGATTACCATCGGCATCCATGAACAATGTAATGGTTCCGCCTGTAACAACAGCGCCTGTCAAAAAAGTCCTGCGTGATTTGTCACTTTGATCCCTGGAGATGAGAAAAAAGAAAGCCGTTCCGCCATCCATGTCTAAAGTCAACAGCGAAGGTGAACTTGTTCATGAGCCCAATTGTCAAAACAATACAGCGGGCTGAAATGCGAACATCGTCATCAGTGAAATGGGGCCGTCCGTGAGCCGAGACGAAAGGAACTGAAAATGACATGTTTCCCACTCATCGAGGACTGGTGTGTGCGGTCTTCTGCGAGAAAGCATCGAATGCGTCATATCGGAGTACAAAAGAGCCAATCTCTTTGAGCAAAAAACCAACTCGACAAACAGCAACAATAAGAGTAAAGCAGTGCAAGGATTACCAGGACATGACGGGCGATATCGTGGCGGTTGTACCATCCTTCCGGGATTATCTGTGAGCCGATTGCCGTTGTATCCATGTCGACTGGCGGGCATTCCGTTCAAACGACCAATCAAGTAACAATTACTGTGAATTTCACCAGTAGCGCAATGTTGGTCATAAGTATTTGTGATGAGTCGTCCATCCGATTCCGCGAAATTGTCGCGATCATGATTGTGCTTGTCCCTTCTCCGAAAATTGACTTGAACGTTGTCAAAAGTTTCAAAACCAACATTTTGGAGTTGTGATCACGGGGTGCATTCTTATTGTCAAACCCGATCAATGGTGTGCATAGCAACATCCTTCGAGTTGGGAGCCACCAACGCATTGACAATGCAAAGCCTGATTCAGGGTTGAACCATACAATGGCTCCCATGAAACACATCTATTGTAGATACAGTACAATGTAAGGGTCGTTCTTATCAAGAGGTTTTTTCGGATTTTTGGTATCATCTCCGGGTTTATAGCCGTTGGTATCACGTGTCGACTCCGAATATCCGGGTTGTGACCGGTATCATATTGGTATCATGATACCGATTTGTGATACCTTTTTTGACCCCCCCCCCCAAAAGGTATCACGTGATACCAGCTAATCTTCTCGAGTATCACATGACATATTTCTAAATGAAAAACATGATGATCTTGGAGGATGATGATGCACAACGTTGTTTGGCGCTTGGACGAGCTCAAACAAGAAGGAGCGAAAGTCCTACTTCTTGTATGCGTAGTACTGCTGGAGTACAAAAGCGCACTTCTGCCTTGTTAACCATGTCATCAAATATGCAATCACAAGAGACTATAACCCCTTCTCCTGTCCGGGATCAAAGCAAAAAGCTCAACATGATTGAAAGTTTTGTCAAGGAGTTGGTTGTTGATCGAGACTTCAAAGTGAACGATAGTGGTGACATTGTCATGATCAGGCATTTGCCGGTCTCTAAGTGCACAGTCCCCCTTCTACGTCAGATTTGTGTTCGGTTCAAGGTGTCTGGGTATAAGAACCAGAATAAAGAATCCACGTTGGGACTTCTAAAGAATCTAGTGATGCGGGAGACCCTAAAGAACAATATGTACAAGGAGGATGACGACTCTGATTCCTACTTCTCAGTATCATCAAAAGAAGGCAACGACCCCACTCCAACAACAGCACCTCGCCAACGTAATTTAAGCAAGTCAAATGCCGAGAACAAGGATGTTGAGCATCATGAGGACGTAGAATATCAAGTTGGTGAAGAAGTGCGGCTGCCGCCTTTGGATGAGGACGACGACGACCATGGCAGTGATGAGGATGCTGGCGACCATGACGGCGAAATGAAGACGACGATAGAACGGGATTGGCCTCGGTCACGAAACGGAGGAAGAAGAAATCGAAAGGCACCGCACCTGATGCTGTGACATGTATCAACACATATTTTCGTGTTATCAATGTATACATGTGCCAGACAAATCGCTCTCTTGTGATGGACCTTGGTAGCCCCCAACCAAGGCTAATTTGGACAGTCGTACAAGTCCACACCGACATGTATACGAAGCTTTGCTCAGCCAATACCTTGATGAAAACAATGATGATGCTGCTATGTTTGCATTTCCCGACCATGTGTTTGGACACTAACAGGTATACATCAGCGATATTGCTTTTTGAATTTGATTCTGCGTTGACGACAAATGATTTTCAAGAGATTCTTGAATACATCAATCATCATTATCAAATTGCATTTCGAAGGAATAAGCAATCAGGTTCGCATTCTGATTTGAAAACTTCGTCGGGACAAGGTATTTTTATTCTATTATCACCTCTGGCTTAGTGAGGCTCGAACCTTTTGAACTTCGCTGTTGCTGAGCTTCCTTCAAATGCCTTCGAGAAAGTTATCGCGTTAGTAAAGACGACAGCGAGAAGGGCGGTGGAATCAGCGTTAGTGATACTAGTACTTCAGCTCGTAAAAAGGCAAGACAAAAGAAGGATCCATTGATGAAGAAGGCGGTTGACGAGGACAAAAACAATGCGCAGAAACAACTCGCGGATGCTCTGGTGGCGTTTCATCAGGCACAGGCTGAAAAAGCGAAGACGAATCGAGAGTCAGCAGCTCCACGTCGCGAGCGAGATTTGTTAGAAGTATTCTCCGAGTACAAGGGACGATTGAAGAAAACACGGTTGGAGTTGGATAGTGCAAAGAATGAAGCAACGTACGATTCTGATGACTCCGACATTGTCAATTTGAAGCGTGAAATCACATTGTGCAAGAGGAAACGCGATGAGATTTTTACTTTGCTCTCGCAAAGCGACTTGAAGTAGACAAAATGAAAGTAGCGACATCATTTATACATGAAGTAGATTTCTAGTAGTTCAAACTTCTACTACATCAATCCGATGTCATGCAATTCTGGACGGTTAGCAAGAAGATTGTGAGTCGGTCGGCGCAGTCCAAGTTGGCCAATCCTTTGAACAATCACATCTCTTATGAGCGATGATCCCGTAATTGGTGTGAGGCGTTCGACGGTCGGAAGATATCCCCAACCAAGTGGGGAGTCTCTGTGAGTACGGATGATTTCATTCAAGACAGTCTCATCATTCACGTCAATGCCAGCATTGTAGTCTTCACGAAGACAAAAATTATGAAGTCGTGCACATGTCTCAATAACCTTTGCTGCGGTGCTCAAGCTGACCTGCAAAGGCCTGTTGAGTACACCCCACTTGGTTTGAAGCAAGCCAAATGCCATTTCAATACGAATACGAAGCTGTGAGAGAAAGAAGTTAAATGCGTCCTTTCCACGATCTTCGCGCTGAGACCCTGTAAATGGCACCAACATGACATCAGAAACTTGATATGCAGCATCACCAACGACATACATCCCCATCGGTAACGCCATAATACGCTTGTGCATCGACGTCCTCTCGAAAGCAACTTGGTCACTCGTTTTTCCTGGAGCAACAACACCAAAAAAAGTGAAACAGCGATCACTATCACAAATGGCCTGAATGTTTAGACCATGTGCCATATAATGGCCTGAATAATACACTTGGGGGTTGTATCCGCACTCCTCCCTTGACGGACGCCAGACCTTTACAAATAGGCCATCGATTGCACCAACACATCCAACCATGATTCTCTCAGAACTCTTGTTGGCAAATTTTAATGCGGTTGACTTGAGATCTTCATCGGTGTCAGGGAACACAATGTCAAGTGCCTTACAGTTTAAGACTGCATCCATGAACATGTCCCTGAATCGAAATACAGATGCAACACTGCATCCATATACATGTCGAATATCGACGTAGCTTCCTCCAGCAAGCCATCAAATGCCAATTGCCATGACTAATTCCGGTTCCACAGCATCTGCATCACGACAACCCCCATGCTGTGTAGCAGATATAGTCATCAAGTCATCTCTCAGCAAGTCCAACAATCTGTTAAAGGCGTCGAACGACATTCGATATGTCCTGTCAAATGCCTGCTCGTGGTGCAGCTTCCTCACGTGCTCCTCCCAATTCAATCGCTTGTGAATCCACTTTGGCCTCCTTTGCCTTTTCTCGTTCTCACCAGGCGAGAAGGCTTCGTCGGTTACATTGTAAAGGAAGAGAAGGTCCATCAAATCTTCATCGTCACTGCTGTTGCAGTCTTCCACTTCAAAGTTGCTCATGATGATCATAAATGAGAAATATGGTCCAAGACGGTACGGTGACCCTCGAATTTTTAGATCTTGGATCCCAGAAGTTGTCGGAGGGAGTCGCGCAGATGAAATTTCAATACCATTTGATATTGCCCATACCTGCCATGTAACGGATCTAAAAGGCTCAACGGCAAAGGTATCATGTGATGCCATATGATACCAGAAATAAAAAAAATCTTGATAAGAATGACGATACACATGTATTTTAGCTAAGATTATCGCATGATACAATTTTCAAAAAATTCAAAAAATTGAGCTTGATTTCGTCTTGATAAGAACGTGCCTAAGTACACGTACCGGTTGCAGCAGTGTGCTAATCTACTTTAGGACCAGGTACCTGGTACTGTACTCAAGTACTGTATCATATTACTGATTAAAACAAGACGGTCCAACTCCATAACTCCAGCCCCATCTCAGGACTATTCCAATCACAGGCGGGTGAGACAGGCATCCGTTGCCCACATTGACACATACGACGGATGCCAATTGTCAACATGAATACATTTGCCAATGCAAACTATGAAGACGATTCAATTCCCTTTTGGGACGCAGACAAGCAAGCTGTGGAATTGATATCCCACGTCTGCATAGACGGCGAACGAGATGTGCAAGACCGTATTGCCGCATCCAGACTCTGAAAAGAATGGGATACATGTACATTTACAGGTCCGAAAAAGGTTGGAGATGTGCTAGTTGGATGAACAAGGACGGGCCTTGTAATAAATTGTCCATATTCACCGTCGTCGTGTCTCGACGCCCTGAAATTACAACTACTGAGTTTGAGAGTGATTGAGCTTGTGTAGAGGTCCAACGCAGAAAAAGGGATGAACGATGGTGATATGTCAGAAGAACATGGTGCTTTTCTGCGTGTTTCGATTGGCGACGGCGGGTCCACTGTTGAAAAGAATGCTGAAAATGTCGAATCTTTGAATGACAAAGCGCTTCGGTCAGTGGTGTACTAGGAAAAAGTGGGTCTTGGATGGTATTCCACAAATGACACATGTATTCACTGGTTCCAAATGCGAGAGATCTTGCGTTGCTTGGGCCAGTTTGCACACGTCCGTTTCCGACGGAAGCGCGATTGTGCTTGTCCTCTACAAAGAGCTTGGCCAGTTCACAATCCATGAACCGAAAGGCGTGTAAATCGTCGGCCAGACAAATGGTTGTACTTTTTTAAAAATCGCAGTGAAAAAACACCTTCCAACCTATTGCACTACCGTAGTGTGCAAGCAGTTAACGGCCTCTCGCCGCTTGGTACATGATTGATGGACAGTCGCATATATATAAAGCTGCAGGAAAGTCAAGACAATCATATTTTGAAATAATGAAACCTTTTGCGAGTCTGGCAGAAAATTGTGCAGTATTGTATGAACTCGAGCGAGAACTAAGCAGGATTTATAGATCCATACCATGCAACACTCAATGTTGAATACTGAACATCAATACCGAAAGGTCATCCGATTTTTGTCCTTGGAGCCATCCGATCTTTCCGAAAGTTTCATCGTTATGACAGCAAACTTCTTGGGCAGACGACCATCGTGGGTAAAGAAACACCGCCAGAGGCACCCGACCAACGTTTGCGGTTGGTGATGCAATGTTTGATATACTGATATCAAGAGTTCAACAGGATCAGCCAAGCTGGTTGTCATCACAGTATGAAGCAATGTCCGGCTCTCTTCTTCTTCCTCCACATACTCCGGAAGGAGGCACAGAAGACCTTGGTATGCCCCGAATATACGAGCATCCTTGCATTGGACAGACATTCACATCGACCGTCTTGGATTGTTGTGTTGAAGCAAAACGCGCGGACAATTACGTTTACATGGCAATTATCGCTCGCCGCCAAGAGGGCGGGCTGTTGCACCAGCATCAGTAGTATTACGTTGGGCATTCACCAGCATGTTGGCTCCCGCAAGTAACACACGTTACAAACCGCATTCCTTCCAAGGTGTTGTTTGTGGATCAAGTCGTCGTCGACGACCTGATTCTGAACTTCTCTGAGTACTGATGAGTACAGTGCTGCCAGCACTATTCATACATAATTGACTCCCATCGTTGCACACTTGCATATATTTCGTTCATCATGCATGAATGGAGAAGGGAGGATTATGGTTTGTCCGTTCGTCGACCTTTGACGCACGCCTAACGTACTAACTCTGTACTGGAGTACTGGTACTGTAAACTAGAAACTACAAGATACGATGGCGAACGTTGGGGCAAAACGGCAAAACGTATCGCAAGACTCCGGTAGGAACCAATTTCAATCATGGATCACGGTCAATACATAGATATAGAGAGAGAGATAGTCGAACAACAAGGCGTTCATTCCACATGATGGTTTTTGTGCATCATTTGACCTTGTGTCTTTATATTTCAACCCATGTCGTTGAGTGAGCAAGATCAAAAGTTGATTCGCAGCGCCATTGATGGTAATCTCAGTGAGGTTCGTGATCTGCTACTTGCCGGAGGCAATGTGAATGCCAGACGTGAAAATGATGGTATGCATTTAGCTGCCCTCTTGGCGGCGAGTCAAAATGGCCGTGTGGAAGTCGTCCGCGCGTTGCTTCATCACGACAAGGTGGATGCGAATCTCAAAGATAATGACGGATTAACTGCTTTTGATGTGGCTCGTTGTCATGAAAAGATTGCTGTTATCAAGGCCTTGGATGATCAAAGCAAGACTTTGAAGGAAGTAAACGAGAACCGGGAATTGCTTGCTGAGGCCATGACAACAACAAGCATGGCTGATCCTGTTGAACTCTCTTTTCAGTATGTCAAGAGTTGCATCACCAACCGCAAGCTTGGATCGGGTGCCTTTGGCGATGTCTTTTTGGCCGAAGATTGTCGTCTTTCCAAGAAGTTGCTGTCAAAATGATCAAGCTTTCGGAAAGATCTGATGGTCCCAATGACGAAAATTTGAAATCCTTTCAGAAGGAACTGTCGGTAGGTTCTGTTTTCTGCATTGATTTTTTGCTTCGTGTGAAACAAAAATCATTGTTCGATCTCGCTCGAGTTCTAACAATTATGTACAATTACGCCAGACACTCAAAGGATTTCATCATCCAAATATCCTTGACTTGTACGGCTACAATTTCAAAGGCAGTGCTGGAGAGCAGTTTTGGTGTATGAATATGCAGCCAACGGCACCCTCGACGGCTTCCTCAAGGACGACAACAGGCGAGCGATACTTCCTGCAGCTACGCGACTTTTAATCATGTACGAAGTGGCGAGAGCAGTGCACTTTTGCATACTGGTGGTGCAGGTTTCAAAGTGTTTCACGGCGATATCAAGAGTGCAAACATTTATCTCACTGAAGATTTTACACCGCGCCTCGCTGATTGTGGACTGGCCAAGTTTGTTGAGGACAAGCGCAACGCTTTTCGGTCGGAGACGACCAACAAACTGGCTTAACGGAAGGCCCTGCCATTGGAACCACTTGGTACATGTGCCCAGAGTATGCTCGAAGAAGGCACACCAGATTGAGTGTGACTATATTCCTGCCTATGATGTGTATTCTCTTGGCGTTGTCATGGCTGAACTTATTTTAGGGCGCTTGAATGATGGCAACCCAACCAATATCTTCGAGACATACGTCCTGAATGGGAAATCGCCTGTAATGGATGGATGGAAACTGCTGAAAACGATGCAGATGTCCAGGTCGACTGGAATGCAGACACTTTAGAACTCGTTTGCAAGACTGCGGTTGGGTGTATCACCCCCTCCTCTGAAGGTAGGTTGAGCACGGGCGTGCTCCTTCCGCGGCTGCACCGTGCCATTATATTAAACGCCGGGCGAAGTGGCGTTGTGCTGGGGGGAGACATTGATGATGATGTCACAGCAATGCTCAGCCCAATCAAATTTGGTGAAAGGGACTCTGCCATCACTTTTAACGCCAGGGATAATTACGTTGTGCCGGGTGAAGCTTTGAATAATCTTGTAAACAACCTCAGCCTGATCAACGATGGGCAAAGTTACGCTGTGCGGGAACTCGTTGATGATCTCATGGTCAGTGCCAGGTCGATGAATTCTGGTGAAGGGAGCTCTGATCGGGACGGTGCTGGCCATTGGGTCCCATGTTCGGCATGCAACAAACGCCCTTTTGTTGTAAAGTGTGAAGGAGAGTCTCACTCACTGTGCGCCCTCTGTATTGATATCGCGGTTCTGAAAGGCCCAAACGCGCCGTTGACGATCTCGAACTCCCGTGCCCGATGGGCCAGTGCTCGAGCCGGCCATTTACAGAAGGCGATCTTTATAAGCACGTTCATGGCAATGCATGGAACTGCTGGTGGTTTAACAACAATAGGCTACGTGTCGCCGAAATCAATCATGGCAGAAAAAGTTGGCGTCCGATATTGAACGTCTCTTGTCTGGGATGGCGTTGCAAGATGCGTATTTGCAATAATTCAATGTGTGCCCAACGGTCGTTGTGATGAAGTCCAGCGAGGCTGATGGTCCGGATAATCTCCTAACGTGGTTCGTCGATTAAGGGAAGCCGCATAAAATACACAATGTGACCTTCTACTGTGAGCATTCGAGTGATCCAGGTCCTTAGCCCTTTGAGATTTCGATGGACAAAGAATGGTTTGTGAAGGTTGTTCCTTGGCTTCGAATTTCACAAGATAGCAGCGGCCTTGGACCGCACCAAAGCAGCTTCGGCCGTCATCTCAGAGTTTCCATTTCGTAAGCACACCAAAGAGATGAAGGATTTAATCGATGCGTTGGGTGTCAAGGAAAACCAGGGTAAAGGCAGACCTTAGAAAAAATGCGTTAGAGGCGATGGCAGAGATGGCCAACAAGGACGAGAATTTGCTGCAGTGGAATTGGAAGAGGATGTACGAGGGGAATGGCAAGGCGAAGGATGAGGATGCGATGGTGGCTGTTGTCGGTACCAGTATCGGTACTAATAGTACGAAAGGAAGGACGATTTGGGTGAAACAAGAATTCGAGAAGTTGTACCCCGGGCACAAAGTATTGTAGTTATGCCGTTCCTATGGCCGGTTCTTAGATTGCCTACAGTCGTATCTGTAAGAGAGCAATCCCTTTCTTGGCACTCCTGCTGGACTTTTGAGGGTGTGACGACTAGCTAACGCTCTTCTTTCGAGTGAATGTATCAGCCTGCTCGCTCGTTTCTTTCGTCTTCAACTTCCTGCTTGCGGCTTGCGGGTGACTTCGTGTACCACGTCATTTTGACTATAACATCACTTTCTAACTTTCATCTATCAACATCATCAAGTCCCCGTATCCCCGGATCCTGACTCGATACAGTAAAAGGGTGCGATCAGTCCTTCAAATGTGAATGCTCACGAAAGTGTCTGACACATGTTTTATTCGTTAACACTAAAGCCTGAACATGTATCTTATATGTATCTATGTGAATGTGCATGTCGACGTCCATCAATCTGAAAGAGGTCCAAGTCTCGACCACTTGACACTGCGCTCGTATGTTCATAGTACCAGGTACACCGTACTTCGCTCGTGCATAGCTACTACCGGTAGTGCAAGTACCGTATCATAGTATATGAACATACAACATATGCATACAACATAACACATACCACCTTAACACCAATGACCACCCTCATCCTGTGCTAATCCTTTTTTTCACCCACATCTTACGTCCGTTCTCACCGTCAACAGCTTCCATCTCATCGCGCCACTTCTTCAAATTCTCCTCCTCGTTGGCCATTTTTGCAATCGCCTCTAACGCATCTCCTTGCAAGGTCTGCAATTGACCATTGTTTTCTTCTTTTCCCAACGCATTGATTAAAGCCTCCATCTCTTTGCTATGCACAGGTAATGGAAACTCTTTGAGTACGGCCGGAGACACTTTGCTGGGGTCCCAGGCTGCTCCTATGTTGATGGCAATTCGAAGCCAAGGTGCAACCTTTACCATCCACTTTCTGTCCACCGAAATCTCAAAGGGCTCGTGACCTGGCTTACCCGAGCGCTCACAGTAGAAGACCAACTGGTATTTCTGCTCCTTCACATTTTTGAACCACTTCTCGAGATTTTTCGAACGATCCACCGCGATGCGAGTGATCACCACGACAGTTGGGCACTGCTTCAATCGGTCCGCATTCGCCTTTTCCAACAACCACTCTGGCAAGCGACTGTCAACTACGGACACCAACTTTTTCATCTCGTCCTTGATTTCGTCGGCAACGTGTATGATGACCTTCTTCGTTTCCTTGTGCCAGTGGTAGGACCACGTGCTATCACGTACGTGCTCACAAATATCATCAATTGTGAAAGGTTGGCTCGGACACCCACTGACCAAGCACCGAAGTTGAAAAGTGGCAGGGATGCTGGCAGGGGCTTCCCGAACCGCTTTATCAAGACATTTGGCGCACAATGGGTGAGACTCTACGTTACACTTTACAACAAAAGGGGGTTTGTCGCAATTGCAACATGGGAGACCTTTGCCAACACATTCCGGCTCAGAGTTCCGTTTATCAGTGTTGTCCAGGATCTTGTCCAGCTCGGCTATGGCATCCTTCGGCTCAATGTCACTAGTTTTGTCTTGTTTATTCTTGGCATACTTCAACAGGTCACGAAGCTTGTCGGTGCTCAATCTTCTTACAGCGGGAAGGGTGATGCACCCAATCACAGTCTTGCACACAAGTTCAAGAGCTTCTGCATTCCAGTCGGCCCGGCCATCTGCATGGTTTTTGAGCTGTTTCCATCCATCAACGATAGGCTTTTCCTCATCATTCTGGACGTATGTTTGTAAGACATTCGTTCGCTTGCCATCATTCAAGCGACCTAAGATTAGCTCAGCCATGACAACGCCAAAAGAATACACATCATAGGCAGGAATGTAGTCACAGTTGATGCCTTTTCCTTTCTTCGAGATATACTCTGGGCACCTGTACAAATGAGTTCCTATTGCGGTGCCTTGCGTTGAGCCACTTTGTGGGATCGACTCCGACGGAACAGCTTCGTGCCTGTCCAAAACAAACTTCGCCAGCCCACAATCAATGAGCTTCGGTGTAAAATCTTTCATCAGACAAATGTTTGCACTCTTTATATCGCGGTGATAGACTTTGACACCTGCTGCACCAGTGTGCAAGAAGTGTACTGCCCTCGCCACTTCGTACATAATTGTCAGTCGCGTAGCTGCAGATAGGCGGGCTCTCATGTCATCGTCCTTGAGAAAGCAGTCGAGGGAGCCGTTGGCTGCGTATTCATACACCAAAAACGGCTCTCCAGCTCTGCCTTTGAAGTTGTAGCCGTACAAGACAATGATATTGGGATGACGAAATCTTTTGAGTGTCTGGTAGAATCGTGCATGAGTGCTAGAACTCGAAGGAGATGGGGGCAGGGTACATACACATTGTTGCACACGAGGCAATGGCTCAATGCAGAATAAAGAACGTACCGAAAGTTCCCTCTGAAGGCTCTCCAAATTCTTCTCGTCTGGACTATCAGAACTTCGAGAAAGTTTGATCATTTTAACAGCGAACTCTTTGGATTCAGGGAGATCACGATCTTCGGCCAAAAAGACATCGCCAAAGGCACCCGATCCAAGTTTGCGTTCCGTGATGCAAAGCTTGATATAGTGATGAGAGAGTTCAACAGGTTCAGCCTTGCAGGTTGTCATCACATTGCATAGTGATTTCCGGTTCTCGTGTTCGTCGAACGCATTTACGACTTCATCAATAGTGGCCACATCACGAGCTGTTTTTCCGCTTGTATCTTTGAGACTCATATCCACCTTGTCGTGCTGAAGCAAAGCGCGGACGACTTCCAAATGACCACAATGACTCGCAATGAAAAGGGCTGTTGAACCATACTTATTTTTGGCATTCACATCCACCTTGTCGTGCTGAAGCAACTCTCGGACGACTTCCACATGACCCTCTTGACTCGCCATGTACAGGGCTGTTGAACCATCTGTTTGTTGGAGATTCACATCCACATTGTCGATTTGAAGCAAGTTGCGGACGACTTCCAAATGACCATTATGACTCGCCATAATCAGGGCTGTTGAACCACTAGTACGTTGGAGATTCACTTCCACGTTGTCGCGCTGAAGCAACTCGCGGACTACTTCCAAATGACCCTCTTGACTCGCAATGTACAGGGCTGTTGCACCAATATCAGGACATTGGAGATTCACATCCACCTTGTCGTGCTGAAGCAACTCTCGGACGACTTCCAAATGACCACAGTAACTCGCAATGTACAGGGCTGTTGCACCATCATCTGTTCGTTGGAGAGTCACATCCACATTGTCGTGCTGAAGCAACTCGTGGACGACTTCCACATGACCCTCTTGACTCGCCATAATCAGGGCTGTTGAACCACTAGTACGTTGGAGATTCACTTCCACGTTGTCGCGCTGAAGCAACTCGCGGACTACTTCCAAATGACCCTCTTGACTCGCAATGTACAGGGCTGTTGAACCATCATCAGGACATTGGAGATTCACATCCACATTGTCGTGCTGAAGCAACGCGCGGACGACTTCCAAATGACCATCTTGACTCGCAATGAAAAGGGCTGTTGTACCATCATCTGTTCGTTGGAGATTCACATCCACATCGTCGTGCTGAAGCAACTCGCGGACGACTTCCAAATGACCATTTTGACTCGCCATGTAAAGGGCTGTTGCACCATCACTATCACCTTGGGCATTCACATTGGCTCCATCAAGCAATAGGGCACGAACCTCATTGAGATTGCCATCATAGGCGTTGATGATCAAAGCAACGTCGTTGTCACTCAACGGCATGCTTCTGAAGTACTCCGAGTTCTGCAGTATTAAACCATAGAGTCGGTTGTTGGCTGTGCAATAGATGTATGGGCTCAGTACGAGTCAGAGGTGCACACCATACTTGTACCATGTTTGAATTGGACAATTGATCGCTCGGGGCGGGAGGCGGGAATCAAGCTGATCCACCTCCTGATTCTTGAACGGAAGAAAATGCAATATTCTCTGTAATACTGTACTAACGCATACATTTGTGCTTATGTGGCTCGGCTCATCAATTTCATACAGGTGTATGGATCGTATTTGTAGATGTCCAGCTCTCAGTATAGCGCTTTCCGTGGGGCAAAATTTAATAGGCTGTACCGCTGCTGTACTTTATCCTGAAAGGCTGGAAAAGATGGTAGATCAAATTCGCTCAGTTTCTCCAAGAGTTGTCGTATTCGTGAATTTTTCATTCTTTATTCCGACTCGTTGGACATTTTTGTCGTCGAGTTTTGTCCGAGTGTGATTTCAAGGGATTGGATTTCGAGCGCTTCAGATTCAAAAGCTATAATCTCGTCGAATCCTACTGTACTACCGTAGCAATGATATTAGACCATTCGTTAACCTGGCATGCCACACTAAAGTCAGACGCATTCTAAACTGCGGCCCTGCATTTGATAGACACAGGTCTTCCGTTTTCACGGAGTGTTCACGCTTGTCTACATCGTTGGGTTTCACTTGCCCATGGACAATCGATATCGACATTATGTGAAGGAAAATCAGCGACGCATCCGTTTCTGCAATCGACATACGCTCATGTTGGAATCATTTGCCAGCGCTCGACGATATCAATTTCGCAACCACGTCGTCGTTTGATGGAACGATCATGACGTTCAACAACATTAGATGACACAACAGCGGACGCTCAAAAGTTGGGATGAATAACCTTGGCCCGGTCAAGGAGCTACAGCTTTGGTGGCCATTCGTATCTCTGCGCGGATTTTACGACTCAAGTTGTCCAGCATCATTTATTCTGTCGAGCAGAATTTTAATTGACTACAAAATCAATTACAGAATTTCCCAAACCCGCTGATTTGATCAAGATGACATTGCGACCACATCATACAAATAGGCAACCGTAGTGATTGGAACTCGATATGCCTTCCTGCCTCGTGGGACAAAATCTTGGATAATCACATTGACACTGACGTGGCAAACATCATGGCCATTCGGTGATCATACGTTTGAATCAACACGTTGCCATTGTGTTTCGCTGGTAGATTAATGATACAATAATAATCGAACTCCTCCACAGTAGCACCCAACATGGTGCATTCGGCAATCATGCGCTAAGTCTCTTTTCATTCGTCAGGACTAGACATTGCGACTTTTGTCGTGGACCCTTCGGCAATGGGCGCCAGCACCGCCAGAGTCATGGCCGCAACTGGGATTTTACCACAATCCACGTCAACTTCCCTGAATTTGGGCATGACGGCCGTATTTTAGGTGATGGGGATACAGTTGGGAGCCCATGTCACAAAGTGGCACCCACTTGTTCCATCACGTTGATGAATCCTACGTCACCGTGGACGGATGCCCATCCGTATCCATGAACAATATAGTGCTTCCGCCTGTAACAACAGCGCCTGCCAAAAAGTCCCGCGTGATTTGTCACTTTGATCCTTGGAGATGAGTAAAAAGAAAAAGCCGTACCGCCGTCCATGTCTAAAGTCAACTGCGAAGGTGAACTTGTTCATGAGCCCAATCGTCAAACCAATACAGCGGGCTGAAATGCGAACATCGTCATCAGTGAAATGGGGCCGTCCGTGAGCCGAGACGAATGGAACTGAAATGACATGTTTCCCACTCATCGAGGACGACTGGTGTGTGCGATCTGCCGCGAGAAAGCATCAAATGCGTCATATCGGAGTACAAAAGAGCCAATCTCTTTAAGCAACAAACCAACTCGACAAACAACAACAATAAGAGTAAAGCAGTGCAAGGATTACCAGGACATGACGGGCGATATCGTGGCGGTTGTACCATCCTTCCCGGATTATCTGTGAGCCGGTTGCCGTTGTATCCATGTCGACTGGCGGACGTTCCGTTCAAACGACGCATCAAGTAACAATTACTGCGAATTCCACCAGTAGCGCAATGTTGGTTATTAATAGTTGTGATGAGTCGTCCATACGATTCCGCGAAATTGTCGCGATCATGATTGTGCTTGTCCCTTCTCCGAAAATTGACTTGAACGTTGTCAAGAGTTTCAAAACCAACATTTTGGAGTTGTGATCACGGGGTGCATTATTGTCAAACCCAATCAATGGCATAGCAACATCCTTCGAGTTGGGAGCCACCAACGCATTGACAATGCTCAAGCTAGATTCAGGGTTAAACCATATGGCTCCCATGTGCTAATTCCCAGCAGCCTGGAAACCAATGTCCACAACCGCGTCAGAGCGTCGGTCATTATGCCAGACGCCAATGACCTTCACCAAGGCCACTCAATGGCTCCACTCCCAAGTCCAGCTACAACATTACCATAATTTATGTAGCTCACCTTTATGTCGACATCATCGTGATCAACAGAGCTACATAAATCTTCTCCCCCCTCGTGCCGCCTTCGCCTCCGCTGCGAATCCCCGGCACCCACTACACACTACTGCCTCCGTCGCTGTGTCGTGTGTTCCTTCCGCTCAACTGTGCCAGCCTGCACCGCCTTGAGCGCCTAATTTACCTCTCGCACAATGAGCACTCCCGCGTCCACGACGCTTCCCTTCCCGCATCCTGTCCTAACGTCTATCCCCTCGGAACCAACGAACAAGACTTTGCAACTCCTCCAACAGGAGCTCTATGCCAATGCCCGTGCGATCCATTCCACACGAGGCGGCGGCGAAAACGGCCATTTGGCCCTCGTGATGCCGCCAGACCTTTATCTCGTCACACGCACAGGTATGGCCTTCACGACGCCGATACATCCTGGCGATCAACCCATCCACGTCCCGGTGCCACTTCCGCCCAGATTACGGAGACCAATCGTCAGTATGCCGCTTCCTCGACGAGCATAGACGCTACACCACCGTGGCCCAGGAATTGAAAAAACAACTGCTCCTGGCTGTCGACAAAACATATCTCTACATTCTCGCGGACGCCGACTTCGGTTTCGCTGACGTCTCCTGTGCCACAATGCTCCACCACCTTCGCTCCACCTACGGCCGCATCACACCTGAGGAACTCGAACGTAATCGTGCGCTCCTCTCCGCCGACTGGAACCTCGACGAACCGATGGAGGGTTTCTGGTTCATGATCAAGGAGGTGCAACGTTACGCTGTCGCTGGTGCCGAACCCATCACTGACGCCGCCGTCATTCGCCTCACCCTCCCTGTTTTCGAAAAAACTGGAGTATTTATCACTGCAGAGAAATGGCGCGACCTTGATGAAACCAGTGGACCATGCCGCGCTACCAATCGCACTTCCAAAAGGCGAACAAAGAGCGCCTCCGCAAGTTGACTGCGTTGACAGCGGGATATCATGGTGCCCACGCCGCCATTACCACACCTCCCGGCCCTGCACCGCCGCTCGCCGCCGCTGCCGCTGCTGCCTCCTTCCTTAACCACTCCACCTGGCCCTACTACGACGACGATCGCCGACGGTCAGCCTTTCTTCTATTGTTGGACACATGGTTTGGGTACCAACCGTACGCACACCAGTGCCACTTGCAACCGTCCCGGTCCTGGCCACCAAACAACGGCAACCACTCGCCACATGATGGGTGGCAATAACACCATCCCCGCGGCGGTCGCACCTCGGCAGCGGTCCCGCTTCCGCACCGCCACCTACATCCTCCGCCTGACCCGGTGGGAAGCCTACACCTCTTGCCACCGCCCCGTCTTCTAGTGTAACCCGTAACGACGTTATAGTTATTCCCGTTGCCAGCCCACCAGAACCCGCTGCTCTTGCACCCGTAGGTCCTCCCACCATCGCTCTTCCTCCGTCCGTCCCCGCCATTGCCGACACCGGTAGTACGGCACACTTCTGCACTATCGATGCACCCGTCATAAACCGACGCCCAACATCGTGTCCGATCTCCATCCACACACCTGGAGGCACCATTTTGACTTCAACGCATGAAGCCGAATTGGACTTGCCATTCCTTCCACTGGCGGCTCGTCATGTCCATATTGTACCATCACTTGCCACCGCCTCCCTCCTTTCCATTGGTCAATTGTGCGACGCTGGTTGCGTTGCCGAATTTACAGCCACCACATTGACAGTCACCTTTCAACACACCATTGTACTTACTGGCACCTGTACCTTGCCACACGCCTGTGGCATGCAGTTACCCGCTGCAAGCCCATCCCGCGTCGATCATTCCGCATTCTCCGCCATCGGCTCTGCCACACCTGCCCAACTCGTAGCATTTGCCCATGCAGCACTCTCTTTCGCCGGCCCTCTCTACGCTTGACCAGGCTCTCGCAAAAGGATACCTCACTAACTTTCCTGGCCTCACCCGTGAACTCCTCCGCAAACATCCACCTCATTCTCCTGCCATGATCAAAGGCCATCTTGATCAGAGTCGCCAACACCAACGCTCCACCAAGCTAACTCAAGGATCGTCCGGCGCCCCCATCCTGGAACTCGAACACGACAACGAGGCCTTCCTGCACCAGACGACGCCCTCCCTCCTGGCGCACGTTCTCACTTTTGCTACGCCGCAGTCATGGAACCTACCGGCCAAGTCTACTCAGATCAAACTGGGCGTTTTATCACGCCATCAAGCACTGGGAATAACTACCTTATCATTGTCTATGACTATGACAGCAATTGCATTCTCGCAGAGCCAATTCGGGATCGCAGTGCCCACGCAATTTACAAGGCTATAAAACCTTGCATACCCAGTTATGTAATGCAGGTCTCCGCCCTGCTCTCCAACGCCTAGACAACGAATGCTCCGCACCGCTCAAAAGTTTCCTTCACGACGAGGGAATTGACTTTCAGCTTGCACCACCCGGTGTCCATCGCCGCAATGCCGCCGAACGTGCTATCCGCACCTTCAAAAATCATTTCATAGGGGGCCTTTGCAGTGTCGACAAACACTTCCCCCTCCACCTCTGGGATCGTCTCCTCCCCCAGGCTCTTGTCACACTCAACCTGCTTCGGAGCTCCCGCATCAATCCAAAGCTGTCCGCTTGGTCACAGCTCCACGGGCAATTCGATTTCAATCGCACTCCCATTGCTCCCCCCGGCATACGCGTACTCGTTCATGACAAGCCTGCTACCCGCGGCACCTGGGCACCCCACGCACTGGACGGCTGGTATGTGGGTCCTGCCCTCGACTCCTACCGCTGCTACTCTGTCTGGATGTTCGACTCCCGCGCAACTCGAATCTCCGACACCCTCGTCTGGTTTCCGACACAGATCCCGATGCCCATTGCATCCTCCACCGATCTGGTCCTTGCGGGCATTGCCGACATTCACCATGCACTCTCCAATCCATCCCCCGGCTCCGCACTTGCGCCCACTACTGCTAGTCAAGTCGCTTCCTTAAGCCTCACCAATCTCCTCAGCAACATTTGCGCTCCCACGGCTACACCACCTGCCAAGTCCACTGCCGGCACCTTCCCAGCCGCGCATCCAACATCACTGCCTCGTGCACGTCGACGACGCTACCGAGCCCGCACCCGTACCCTCACGCCACCTCCACTGCCTCCGACCGCAGTCCTTGCCGCACCTCTGAGGGTGGAGCTGCCACCATCCCCCTTGTCGAGCGCGCCCATCACATACGCTACCGCCACACGCCGGTCACGACGTCGCCGCAAACCACCCGCCCATCTGGCCGCCACAGCAGTCACCGCCCACTCTGCCCATCCCGCCCACTACGCGCTGCACGGCAATGCATTCAATCCTGATACCGGCCAACTTGCCGAATATCCGAACTCAGTCGCAGCAGCGAAGGGCCCGAATGGATCGCATCCATGACCGACGAATTCGACGCCTCTGCCAAGGCCACGCAACCATGCCCACCGGCACAAACACCATGTACTTCATTGCCGTACGCGATATCCCTAAACATAAAAGCCAACGTACATTGCGTCGTCGCAGCCCTACGGCCCGAAAAAGCAACCCCGTCGCGTTCGCATCACTGTCGGTGGCGACCGTATCGAATACGATGGCAACGTCAGCACCAAGACAGCCGACCTCACTACTGTCAAAACCATGCTCAACAGTGTCATCTCTACCGTGAATGGCCGCTTCATGACGGGCGATCTGAAAGACTTTTATCTCGGCACACCCATGACCGAATATGAGTATATGCGCATCCCCATCTCCATGATCCCTCCCGCAATCATGGAACACTACCAGCTCACGCCACTCATTCACAACGGCCATGTCTATGTCGAGATCCGAAAAGGCATGTACGGATTACCGCAAGCTGGCATACTGGCAAACGACCGCCTTGCCGAATTCCTGAAACCCCACGGCTATAGTCCTGTCCTCACCGGCCTCTGGCGCCACGCCTCCCGTCCGATCGCCTTCACACTCGTCGTCGACGACTTCGGGGTCAAATACACACGCCGCGAAGACGCCGAGCACCTGATGAACTCCTCCGCTTACAATACGCCGTCTCGGAGGATTGGACCGGCGCGCGATACTGCGGCCTCACGCTCAACTGGGACTATACCCGAGGCACCGTCGATATATCCATTCCCGGCTACGTTGCACGGGCACTTAAACGCTTCGAACACAACACCCACTGTTGCCCAACATTCCCCCATGCGTATATCAAGCCCACCTTTGGTGCCAAGCAACAGCTCACACCACTGCCGGATGCATCACCTGCCCTGACCCGCTGACACCAAACGCGTCCAAGAAGTGCTCGGCACGTCCTCTATTATGCTCGTGCCGTTGACTCCACCATGCTAACTGCCATCGGCACACTCGCGACACAACAGGCCCACGGTACAAAATCAACCATGCACGCCCTCACGCAATTCCTTAATTATGCGGCAAGCAATCCCGAGGCCACTGTCCGCTACGTGCGCAGCGACATGGTACTCCACGTTGAAAGTGACGCCTCCTACCTCTCTGCTCCCAAGTCACGGTCCCGCGCCGCTGGCTACCATTACCTAAGCAGTCGCCCTCCCGATCCAACCAAACCGCCTCCCGCCAACGCCACTCCTCCCCCTGGAAATGGCGCCATTAATGTCCTTTGCCAAATCCTGAAGGAAGTCGTGTCCAGTGCCGCCGAAGCCGAGCTCGCCGCTTTATTTCACAACGGGAAAGAGGCCTGTCCCCTGCGTACCTGCCTTGAGGAACTTGGACATCCCCAGCCCCCCACTCCTATCGTCACTGACAATAACACGGCCGCCGGTATCGCCAACGACACCATGAAACAACGCCGCTCTAAGGCCATCGACATGCGTTTTTACTGGGTCCGTGACCGCGTTCGCCAAGGTCAATTCATTGTTTACTGGCGTCGCGGTGCACTCAACAAGGCCGACTATTTCACGAAACATCATCCTGCCTCTCATCACCAAGAAATTCGATCCAGCTATTTGCATGCCGTCACGAATCCGTCACGCAATTACTTTGAATGTCTTCAAGATACGCTCGTCACCCCTCGCGCTCCATCGCCTAACTCGGTTGCCGGTGAGGGTGTGCTAATTCCCAGCAGCCTGGAAACCAATGTCCACAACCGCGTCAGAGCGTCGGTCATTATGCCAGACGCCAATGACCTTCACCAAGGCCACTCAATGGCTCCACTCCAAGTCCAGCTACAACATTACCATAATTATGTAGCTCACCTTATGTCGACATCATCGTGATCAACATCATG
>JAKSYS010000243.1:0-79377 GCA_022925895.1 Fragilaria crotonensis | reverse complement strand
TAAACACATACCAAACGAATATGGAGAAATGACTATATGAAACCGAATGAGAAAACAACGACACTTATTTGCTATCCATGCTCTGATCAGAGGGAGTGCTTCGTAACTTAAGTATGGATGTCAGTATGTCTCATGCAGTAGAAAAGACGAATCATCTCCTTCTCCCGTCATCCCAGTCTCAGTCTCAATCCACACCTCTCTAGCTAGATCCGGGAAGAAGTAGATTGATGACCCCATGTTAGCTGTACTTGGAGACTCGGAGCTTTTTCACCCTTGTACCTTCGTTGTACTCCGGACTCCAAAGTTTGGAGTACGCGCAACGAGGAACCAGAATGCCACATAAGAGTGCCTTCTGCTTTCACCTCAACGAATAACATCCTTGGTATTTCAAGTACATGTGCTTCTTCCTCACCACAAAGAACAAGTGAACTGACATCGTCAAACAACTTTGAGGTTTCGCGTTGGAGCCTGTGACAATGAGCTTTCGTGATGACTCGGACGCCCCCTCCGATGCTGCCATCCGACAATATGGACGCCATTCGGAAGACGTGGTTAGCCTCATCACAACCGATAACCGCGTTTCCGATCATTTCTCAGGTTTCCGCTCATTTTTGTACGGCCGACAGCAACAGGTTGAAACCATTCGAGTCGCGTATGATAGAGCATCGCGAGGCAATGCACAGGTTGTATTTGTGAAAGGAGTCTCTGGCACAGGAAAGTCTTCCCTCGTGGAAAGCATGAGAGAGCACGTCATGATGAATAATTCCGGCTGTTTCGTGTCAGGAAAGTTTGATCTCCTGCAAACTAGCAAGGAACCCTATTCTGCGATTGCCGCTGCGTTCTCAGATATCTGCGATCTCATACTGCAAAGCGAAAATCCTATGGATGAAAGAAGAGCTGCACTTGTTGCTCTAGGCCCAGAAAGTAAGATTCTGTCCAGGGTGGTGACGAACATTGCAAACATCACCGGCGAAGAGTGTGACAATGAGGAACACACTGTCGGCAGTGAAGATTTTGCTCGATTCATGCTTGCTTGCAAGCATTTTCTCGGAGCTGTTACAACAAAGGAACACCCCCTGCTGATCTTCTTTGACGATTTACAATGGGCGGATCATTTGTCCTTCAGGTTAATTCAGGCCTTGATAAGATGCAACGCGGATTCTCGACATGTGCTATTTTGTCTGGCCTATCGCGATGACGAGGTGGATGTGAAGGGCAGGTTGAACCTAGACCTACGGGGATGTGAACATCTATCGTTCAGTGAGATATATGTGACGAATCTGGACCGAAGCGATCTATCTTCTATGCTGTCAGGTCTTTTGCTCAGAAAAGATGAAGCCATCGATTTACTGGTTACGCTGATACACGACAAGACCAGTGGGAATCCCCACGCAGTTGTGCAACTGTTGGATTTCTTACTATCGAAGGACCTCTTACACTATACTCTCGAAACAAATAGTTGGAACTGGAGTATAGATGCGATTGAAGCTGAGGTCTCGGACAATCCCTCAGAGTTCATTTCGGACAAGATCAACTCTCTTGATGGCAGTGTACGGGAGATCCTCCGTCTAGCAGCGTTTGTTGGACATACGTTTGAAGTCGATGCATTGGGGTATATCTCGGTCGTTGAGACGAAGGTCACAAATGAAGACTTCAAAACGCCTCTCGACTTTGATCAAAAGTCGGTCCTAGAACGAGTTCAAGTCGCCTGCAATAGTGGCCTCGTAATGAATATCGCGCCTGGAGTGTTCAGATTTAGCCACGATTCGATTCAGTATTTTCTGTATCAATCGGTGGACACAGATTCAGAACGCGAGACGATGCACTTCGTAGTTGGTCGAGGTTTGTTGGGTATGTTATCCTGTACAGAACGCTCTGATGACGAAAAGTTGGTCGTCCTCGCGGCGAGCAACTTGATGAGAGGAGCTACGCGCATTTCCAACGACCGAGAGCGGCTGTCAACGATGCAGCTTCTGCTTCGGGCTGCGACCTTGGCCGCGCTGAAAGCTTCTGTAGACAATGCCCGCGAATTTTTGGAGTGCGGGGTCGGTCTGATACATGAGCCTGATTGGTCGTTGAATTATGAGCTTTGCATTAACTTGCAGAACGCGTATGCGGAAGCTACCAGCTGCACAGGGTTCTTCGAGAGGTGTGATGAAGCCATCGCAATTGTCTTGAATCGAGCAAAGCGACTTGAAGACAGAATTCGAGCTCATAACACGAAGATTATGTCTTTCAGTCATCGTCATGATATCGACGGAATGTTGGCCTGGGCGTTTGATGTGATAATAAGAGGACTTGGGGAAAGAATACCGAAGCGACCGAGTATTTCCCAGGTTGTGGTGGAGCTTTGTCGGACCAAAGTGGCACTTCGACGTTTACACCCAATGGATTTTGTGTCCCTGCCGTCGATCGACGACGCCAACAAGCGCTCTGTGATGATGATACTGAGCCGTATTTGTCCGTTTCTGATAGTGCACAACTATGAGCAACTCTTCGTGTACTGTACACTCCGTGAATTGAGGGTTTCAGTGAAGTATGGTGTTTGTGCTGTCACGGCCGCGACCCTCGCTCGATACGCGATGATACTTCGAGCGATGGGGAATGCTGACGCCGCCTACAGATGGGGGAAGGCATCAGTCGAAATGTGCTGTAAAGTGCCCACAGCCCCGAGCGCAAGGTGTATGTCTCTTTTGTTCACATCAGTCATCGTCTTCCCTTGGAGACAATACGTGGCTGGACTTGAGGTGCCCTTGCTTGCCAGCTATCGATATGGGTCAGAGAGCACTTCAGACCTTGCTATAGCTTTTTTGGCTCTTTCTGGTTATACAGACGTACGACTTCATCTTGGCGCCCCACTCCGTGAAGTGGAGGAAGACCTCAAACGTTGGTGCCGTCAAATGAAGGAGTGCCGGGCTATACAAATGTGGAGAGTTCATTCCATCCGCTTACAGTACGTTCGGCACCTTCTCGGGCAATCTGACGATCTTCTTGAACTGGTTGGGGAGGCAATGGACGGAGAGAATCATCTTGAATGGAGTCGCAGACAAGGAGATCATGTAGTCCTTTGCACTCTTTATGCCGATCAGTTCACGTTGTTATTGAGCTTCGAGGACTGGGAAGGCTTGGATAAAGCATTTCCGGATGTTTTTTATGCGCTTAGAAAAGGGCCTTTGTATTTCGATGTCATCTTCGTGACCACGCAAGTCGTCATGGGAGCACTCGCACTGTATGGACGAGAGAAGAAGGTCAAGCATAGGAGCATCGCAAGCCGGTACATGAAGACGCTTAGAAAATGGTATTTGGACAATGTTCCCGATGTCCAACCACTTTGGAGTCTGGTGAACGCAGAATGGGATGCGATCGTGAAGAAAAAGAACACGACTGCAGCCTTCGACGCTGCGATTGAGGCTCTCCACCAATGTCGCCTTGTGGTATTTGAGACGATGGCTTATCAGCGAGTTCTTCACCTAATGATTGCGCAATGGAACGTGAGAAGAGCACGATATTACTATAATCGGTTGATTGAACGATGTCGAGAATGGGGAAACGTCGCAAAGGTTGAATGGTTGGAGCACCGCTATGGCAGAGCATTGCAAGGCATACCCACCCAAGAAGTCGAGGTGAAAGTTTCCGTTGACGGTAGATCCTAATCGGCTTTGTTTCTCCCGACGACATGGTGCAGGAAACGATTCATTCTTAATGAATCCTAAATATTGATAAGAATTATTTTGGTGTCTGCAATCAAATCTCGACGTTTTGTACATGCCCGATGTCAACTTTCCTCGAGCTGCTCGCACCAGCGTATTCGTCTGAGCGATGTCTCCAACGTATTCGTGCTTATGTGAAACAGAGCGATCCCACAACGCATCAATTCGTTGGTACGCGGATAGCAAGCCAGCGATCTCAAGGGGTAAAAGACTTGCTCTTCCACGATACTGTTCAACTACCGGTAGAATGCCTCAGGATGCTGATCTTATTTTCTTATTCGAAGTTCACTTGAAGAACTACGTCGACCCTTCAGATCAGTATGGGTAAAAGGACATCAGGACGACAAAAGATCATATGATTGGCTACCTTGTTCGGCAAGGATGAACATTGACGCTGATTTCTTTGCAATTGGCAACAAGATATCGTAACCACGGACGATTCTGCTCAACGCCCAGTGTTGATCATCAGGAAAGTCAGAAAGTGTCGTTCACAATCAATGGCCTTCGCATCAACAATCAGTTCGACGATAGCGTCCGATACCACATTAACGGTTACCACCTGCGACGATACTTTCAGGAACAGAACTCATGGACTGACGCCATATGGGGCGAAATAGACTTTGCTACGTTCGGGAAATTCTTTCGTCGATTGAGCCCATCGCAACAGATTCGCCACAACAAATTTGTTCAGGGGCAACTTCCCCTAGGAGTTCGTCGATATCAGCAGGCTCGCATACCAGACGAGTCTTTAAGACTATGCCCATGCTGCAAGACTCATGATGAAACTGCGATCCACATTCTTCCTTGTCAAAACAATCCAGCATATTTGTCCAGCCTGCAAGAACTGTACAAGAAAGTACCAGCAGGTGAAACTCACCCGACGAAACACCTTAAACAACTTATTACGGGGGTTATCCGCAAGTGGTCATCAAACGACGACCCGGATTTCAACGACATAGGAGAGTATCCATCTCACATGCATCCAATCATAAACCAGGCGTTTCAATCGCAAACAACGATTGGCTGGGACCACTTGCTCAAAGGCTATTTAAGCTGTCACTGGCGTCTGGCGTACACTGGCTTCGATGGACGTGTACAATCCGAACTCCTGCGATAACACGAAAGGCGACGCAATGATGATGAAAATACTGACGTCCATCGCAGATCATTTCTGCAGGGTGTGGGGTAGTTCGTTCGTACGAAATTAGTTAGAGACCTGACAGTACAGCGGGATGCGTGTCCTTTCCCACCTCGTAAGCTAGCTATGTAGCTCCAGCTCTTCACACGCCGTGGTAGCCTAACTAGTAGTTGGCTCCTCGGCACTCGTGTGAGATGACCTTGCCGTCGCAATGGTTTGCAACAACAATGAGCGAATTCGAGCTGCTGTAGTCCCGAACTATTACATGAACTTGTTGTCTACGCTCCCCGTCATACTGTGAGTATGTAGTATGTAATGATCTGGGTGACGGGGGCGTCGTGCGTCTGACCTCGACCGTTCGTCTTCACTGCTCTGATGGCGTATTGTGTTTCTCATTTCAGTGGATGACCTCACAGAAGCACAGTACAATGATGGCATCGTAGTCCAGTGCAGTGTAGGTTTCAATTCTCCCTTTCCTCCATAAATGCAGAAACAGATCACAAAACGTCAATTAAAATAAATACGAGTCAAACGAGGGTTACAGTTTGAACAAGAGACACAATGGTTTGGGTGGCCATTACCATCCTTGGACAAGTTTGCGGACACATTCGAAACTCTCACGATTTAGTCCTTTTGTAAGAAAATCAGCCCTCTGCTCCTGAGTGTCAACGTTCACAATGGCAACCGTGCCATCACGCACGTGCTGCCAGAAGAAGTGCCACTTCACCTGGAAATAATTTGTGCAGTTGGTGATACGTTGGTTTACGGCGAGAAGAAGCGCGCCGTTGTTGTCTACAAAGACTTGGCAATTAATTGTCAAATAGGAGAACGTGCGAGGAAGTTTGATGCCGGAGGCAATTTCCTGAAGCATAGAGCGGAGGGGCAAGAGCGTACGCATCGCGGAGCTGAGAGCAGAGTATTCGGCCTCAAGTGTGGACAATGAGATCTCAATTTGGAGGAGAGCCTTCCACAAAATGGGACATCCACCAAGAGTGATGATGTACTCAGCCAGTTTGAGACTTTGCAGAGGTCGGAGAACAATCGGGATCACGGCCGTGAAGGCCTGCAAAGTCAGCGTTGACGTAACAGTCAAGATTCAAGGTGCCAGCAGTGGGCTTGACAATCATGCCCATGTTGCTCGTGCGGTGCAGATAGCGAACGAGAGTCTTGACGGCGGACGCGTGGCTTTGTTTAGGGTTGTGGCAGAACCTGGCAACCAGCAGGCTGACAGCAAAAGTGATGTCGGGGCGAGTGTTGGTCGACAAATAAAGGAGCATGCCGACAATGGAATGGTAGCTCCACGTCTCTGTCATGGGAGGTCCGTCGGGATCAATTCCAAGTGCGGCCTGAGCAGCTGGTGTCCACTTGTAATTGCTGTCGGACATGCCGGTTGCTTCCTTGATTTTCTGGATGAGGCCTTTCTGGGTGAGGGTAAGCGTTCCGTTTGGCGCATCGCGAGTGAAATTCATGCCCAGGAAGTCAGTAAACATTAAACATGCCCTCGCAAGTGAAACTCAATGTTTCGCTTCCAAGTTTGCGAAGAGCTTGTCGAGGTCTTTTTGGTCGCGATAGGCAATGATGCCTAGATAATCCACATATAGAACGACCATAATCGTATCCTTGTAGAGTAGACACGGGTCGTAAGCGCAGGCCTTAAAGCCTTCTTCGTGATGAGCCTCCGATAGATGCTGGTACCAGAGTCTTGGTGCCACACTTAAGTCATAAAGGCTTTTCAAGAGCTGGAGGCACGTGGCGTGGCCTTTCGGAGAATGGAATCCACGCGGCAAATGGATCCAGACTGGATCCGAAAGTGGGGCTTGAATGAACGAGCTGCTGAAGTCGATTGTGCAACTTTTCCAGTTCAAAGTTAGTGAAAGAACTAGGAACAACCGTACAGTACTCCAGGCCACGACTGGGGCAAAAGTTTCCTGAATGTGTTCTTCAAGATTGCCTCGTACGCAGTAGCGTGCCTTGTACATACTAATCGTACGATCGGGAGTACATTTGCGACGAAACACCCAAGTACTGGGTAGAATTCGAGTCTTGGCTTCCGTGATCAGCACTTCAATCCAAGTACCGTTTTTCTGCAAACTTTGAATTTCGTCGTTTGCAGCCTTCAACCACTTTTCGATGTTGTCGCGGTCGCTCATCGCTTCGTTGAAGCTCAAAGTGTCAGGATCGCTGACACTTGCCTTGTATGATGAGGGAGGTGGTGAAAAACACACGGCAACTTCATTGTAAAGCCATTCGAGGGAGGTTCCATTGAATTCGGAGTTGCAACCGTGTCCTTGTTGTCCGTCGTATCCGAGACGGACTGGAGCCGAACGATTGCGAGTGGAGCGACGAGGAACGTGTTTGACTCCTGGTGTACTCTTCGCTTTTGTTGCCTTTGGAATGATTGGTTGCTCGCTCACTTGCTTGTCGCTTTCGTTTGAAGAACGAATTGGAGTTGGCGGCGACTGGAAGAGTTTGACTGGAGTTGGAGTCGGAAGTTGAGGCGCAATCGGCGTGGGTGGTTGCGGAGTTGCCTCCTTTGGAGTCAACAACGGGTTGATGGGAGGAGGAGGCACAATGACAGGTGGTGACGCCGCGATTTGCTCCCTTGGAGGCTGCAACGGGGTTGACAGCGGAGGCGGAGCGACTTGGAGAACCTGAGGAGGAGTTGCCATCTAATGCTGGTGGATGCTTCTCCTGCATAACCTCTTAGAAGGTGCGGATAATTTCAAAGCTTGGATATACTGAGAAATGACTAACTGACACCCAATGAGAACAAAATGACACTTCGTTTGCTATCTTCTCGGAACATATGGCTGGGTGCATCCTAATGCTTGGAATAGTAGCAAGACGTAGAATGCAGTATAGAATATATTATGTATACACATTTTCAAAGTGTGACATCAGCAATTCTTGAGCCTCAAAGATCCATCTGGCGAGTGTTAAACATAACAAACGTAAGTTGATCTTTCAATTGTTGTTGTCGTCGTTAATGATATTGTCACATTTTATTCAGTTTTTACGTTCTTTGCCATTATTCTTCGTTCATTAAGTCAATGAATGTCGCCTTACAAAAGCTGTGGTCAAAATCGAGTGCGCAACGATGCGTTTTGAAGTGTTTGATCATCTTCTCCATCTTGACGGGATCTGTTGTGAGTGCGCTTTTGTTCACTTCATGACTTCCTCTCAATATAATATGCGCAAGTGTAAGACCTTGCTCGTCTCGAGAACAATCGGATTCGCTCTGTCACTAACACCTTTTCTCTTGACAGGCACATTCTGACGACGTTTCGAAAGTTGTCCTTCCCACGCCTCTGTTTCAAGGGCACACGACGGATACTGTTTTTGGCGCATCCCCACGAGTACACAATCCCCTCCCCCGCCATCTCACAGTGGCATTTCGGTGTCCGATCCACAAGAACCCCCATTTCTCTTCCCATCGATTGAAGAAGTGTCTCTTCCTCCTCAAAGTTGAGGCAGTTGGCCATCAATGACTTCAAGGCGAAGGTTTCGTCGACTATACCATACCCGTTTTGCCTTCCGTTGATTGTGTAGTCTGACAGCCTTGACTCATCAACAATCCCGCGTTCCCAAAGAACCTGTAGGAGGCCCTTTGGTTTAGCTTCCCATCCCTCAACAACTTTTGGCTTCATCTCGTTTATTGGTAAGCCATGCTCTTGTGCAGTTTTCTGTGCTGCTGGTTTCCTGCCTTTTGCACTAACCCCTCGTTCCTTCAGCGCCCGAACTAGCTCGTCCTTTGTGAACTCTCGCGTTGTAGGCTCGTCCAGAATTCGGTCATGGCGAGTTTCCTCCCACTGCACTGCCGTCATCCAGAAAGGACCTGAGTCCATTGCACTGAAGACCATCGATTGCGTGTCTCCGACTTGAAGCTTAGGTGAGTGCGGGCCGAGGTATCCTGAACTTTGTTTGATTACTGTCTCAAGCATCTTCCGCTGCGCTCGTCCTCCATAGGTTTTTGACATCTTCTCCACATTTAATCCATCCTCTCGTTGTTGATCGTGACCACAAGAGTGGTCGAATAGAAAGAGAAAGTCATATTCTTGAGGATACTTAACATTGAGAACATCCACGCAGTCCTCAAGCTGCACTACCATGTGCTGATATGTCCAGTAGCCATCAGCGTTTTGTCCGTACTCAAACTCCCGAACGAACGGAGAAGTTGTAAGTGGAAACTTGTATTCGCTTTTCCTCGTTTTGAGTGCAGCTTGTGTGTCACGATATCTAACCCCTTCTCGTCGTCTGTTTTCTTCTTTCAGGTCTGCCTCCGTCACATCAAGGCCAAATCCAAATTCCCTCGATTGAAAAGTAGAGATCATTATCCCATGTCCAGCATCATCTTTCGGGCGAATGAACGTTTCTTTGTTGGGACCGTACCACTGTTTTGTTGGCGTTGGAAACTGTTTGAAAATGTATTCGTCATGCCCAAAACTTATCAATGGCTTGGAGGATGGTTGAATGCGGACAGAGAGGTTACCACCAAATTTGGTTGTCACAAATTGTTCTAAGAACTCCTTGCTCTTTTTGGGGTCAAAGCTGTCGACATGGTATTCTCTCATTGGAGTCAAGGCATTAGTAAGGTAAGTGTAACCGCTTCCTTTTGCAATAATATCCTCTTTCTCAAGTTGTTTTGCCACAGTTTCGGTTACTTTCACCCAGCGATGCATCCTTCTTTCATATGAAAAATAGCGCCGACAGAAATCCCACCTGTATTGTATTGTGGCCGGTCGTTCGTGGCCATCGACGTAATACCCTTTGCGAGTTGGCTGATATCGGAAGCCAAGGCGGATCATCCAACGGTAGACTGTTGCAGGGCTCACGCAGGTAAGCCCATATTGCTTGAGAATAAGCCGAAGGTGGTTGTTGTATTCGTCCTTCTTGGTTGCCATCATTGCTCTCACACTTTTCTCTGTCTCGTTCAAAATGTCCATGATAAGGTTTGGTAAGACTTTGTCGTGGATATATTCACTGAGCATCTTGATGCTCAGTGTGTCAAGGTTCTCCCGAGCATATTTCTTTATATCATTGGTACAGATGTATGGATTATCTTGGAGAAATGGCGGAAGGCTTTTCTTGGTTTGTGGAATGAGAAAGCAACGTGTCTCGCGGAAGCTTCGGTACCATTTGCAAACGGTTTCATGGTGAGTAGCGTATGTCACGCCTTGCCTTTCTAGATGACACACTGCATGCTCACAGGATTGTTCCCATGTCCACGCGTTCATCTCGTCCTTCGCAAGTTGCAGGGACAAGACAAGATATTATGCTTTCTGTTGAACTTTAGTTCGTCCTCGAGATTTCCAGCGATGATGTCGACGCAAGCATTTGCACTCTTGTTGACGTGTCGAAGGGCTTTGATTTGGTTATCAATGGCAGCAATTGCAGTGGGCTCAGAGTCTAGCGGTCGGAAGAGCTTTTTGGCTTCAGGAGAGTCCCAATACGTTTCAGAACGACGATGCGAGGAAGCCAACAAAGAAACATTGTTACGACAGTGGATGTCATCTTGGCTACTTGCTACCGAGTGTTCGTCTTCAGCGATATCTAAGGCTGCTTCAAGGTGACGTTCCTCAGACGACGATGCCAAAATGGCATCGTCGTCGGGCGATGAAGTAACGTCATCACACGATGGCGCTATAGAGCTCCCCCCATTCAACAATCTACCGTGTCGTCTTGTCCTCTTTGTTCCTGCTGCATCCTCGTCCGAAGACGAGGATGGTGGTGGTGGTGTTCGTCGTTTTTTATTGGTGTCGTTGGTGCTGAGTACTACGTTGACAAGTTCCGGCCGTTGACTGGTGGCTGGAGGGAGAAGCCTATTGACAGCGACAACGTCTGCCTCCCAGGGTGCTGCATTTCGCGCTGAAGGAAGGGTTGGTTTTGCTGTTCCGTTCTTAGTTATGTAATAGTAATAGGACTTTTTCGTCTCCCCATTACATCGTTGATGCTGTATATACATGTCAAGCTTCATACCCCCGTTGGAAAGCTCCGCGTAGTTAGCAATGTACGAGCTGCCTTGACAAGCTTTGTTGATACATCTGGTCATTGTGGCTATGGTAAAATGAAGTCCATTGGAGCAGTATCGTTGATGCATATATTCATGCAAAACGTCAACGTGCAACCATTTATTGTGGAGGGAGGTTTCGCAGATGGCTGCTTGAAATGAAGCGAGGATAAAATGACTACTGCCTTGCCGCCCGATGTAGTAAGGCAACATCTCGCTCATATTGCTAAGCAATGAGCTATAACCGGTCCTACTACTTTGAGCTGCAATGTTCCCGTCAAGATATGGACCATCATTGTCGGATCACCAAAGCACGAAAAGCAGCGCGCCATTTTTTTTTGTTCCATGTGTTCATTCACAAGGTTTAGGTTTTGCTGACGTTTTGTACCAGATCTACGTATGTCTACTATATTTTTTCCGCTTTTGCACCCAGCCACCCAGCCATAGGGAGTGCTTCGTATGTTAAGTAAAGATGTCAGTATGTCTCGTACAGTAGAAAAGACGGATTTTCTACTTCTCCCGTCATCCCAGTCCCAGTTTCACTCCACACCTCTCTAATTTGTAGATCCGCGACGAATTGATTGATGACCCCATGCTACTTGGACTCGGAGGAATTGTACATACCGTCTGTACTCCGAGTACCAGTACCTTCCTTATACTCCGGAGTCCAAAGTTTGGATTAGACGCTACGAGGAACCACAATGCCACATAAGAGTGCCTTTTGTTTCCACCACAACGAATAACATCCTTTGAATTTCATGTACATGCGCGCCTCCTCACCACAGAGAACAAGTGAACTTACATCGTCAAACAACTTTGAGGTTTCGCGTTGGAGCCTGTGACAATGAGCGTTCGTGATGACTCGGACGCCCGCTCCGATGCTGCCATCCCACAATATGGACGCCATTCGGAAGACGTGGTTAGCCTCATCACAACCGATAACTGCGTTCCCGATCATTTCTCAGGTTTCCGCTCGTTTTTGTTCGGCCGACAGCAACAGGTGGAAACCATTCGAGTCGCGTATGATAGAGCATCGCGAGGCAATGCACAGGTTGTATTTGTGAAAGGAGTCTCTGGCACTGGAAAGTCTTCCCTCGTGGAAAGCATGAGAGAGCACGTCATGATGAATAATTCCGGCTGTTTCGTGTCAGGAAAGTTTGATCTCCTGCAAACTAGCAAGGAACCCTATTCTGCGATTGCCGCTGCGTTCTCAGATATCTGCGATCTCATACTGCAAAGCGAAAATCCTATGGATGAAAGAAGAGCTGCACTTGTTGCTCTAGGCCCAGAAAGTAAGATTCTGTCCAGGGTGGTGACGAACATTGCAAACATCACCGGCGAAGAGTGTGACAATGAGGAACACACTGTCGGCAGTGAAGATTTTGCTCGATTCATGCTTGCTTGCAAGCATTTTCTCGGAGCTGTTGCAACAAAGAACACCCCCTGCTGATCTTCTTTGACGATTTACAATGGGCGGATCATTTGTCCTTCAGGTTAATTCAGGCCTTGATAAGATGCAACGCGGATTCTCGACATGTGCTATTTTGTCTGGCCTATCGCGATGACGAGGTGGATGTGAGGGACAGGTTGGACCTAGACCTACGGGGATGTGAAAATCTATCGTTCAGTGAGATATATGTGACGAATCTGGACCGAAGCGATCTATCTTCTATGCTGTCAGGTCTTTTGCTCAGAAACGATGAAGCCATCGAAATACTGGTTACGTTGATACACGCCAAGACCAGTGGGAATCCCCACGCAGTTGTGCAACTGCTGGATTTCTTATTATCAAAGGACCTCTTACAATATTCTCTCGAAACTGATAGTTGGAACTGGAGTATAGATGCGATTGAAGCTGAGGTCTCGGATAATCCCTCAGAGATCATTTCGGACAAGATCAACTCTCTTGATGTGAGTGTACGGGATCTCCTCCGACTAGCAGCGTTTGTTGGTCATACGTTTGAAGTCGATGTATTGGGGTATATCTCGGTCGTTGAGACAAATGTCACAAATGAAGACTTGAAAAAGCCTCTCGACTATGATCAAAACTCGGTCCTAGAACGAGTTCAAGTCGCCTGCAATAGTGGGCTTGTAATGAACATCGCGCCTGGAGTGTTCAGATTTTGCCATGATTCGATTCAGTATTTTCTGTATCAATCAGTGGACACAGATTTAGAACGCGAGACGATGCACTTCGTTGTTGGTAGAGGTTTGTTGGGTATGTTATCCTTTACAGAACGCTCAGATGACGAAAAGTTGGTCGTCCTCGCGGCGAGCAACTTGATGAGAGGAGCTACGCGCATTTCCAACGACCGAGAGCGGTTGTCAACGATGCAGCTTCTACTTCGGGCAGCGACCTTGGCAGCGCTGAAAGCTTCTGTCGACAATGCCCGCGATTTCTTGGAGTGCGGGGTCGGCCTGATACATGAGCCTGATTGGTCGTTGAATTATGAGCTTTGCATTAACTTGCAGAACGCGTATGCGGAAGCTACCAGCTGCACTGGGTTCTTCGAGAGGTGTGATGAAGCCATCGCAGTTGTCTTGAATCGAGCTCAGCGACTTGAAGACAGAATTCGAGCTCATAACACGAAGATTATGTCTTTCAGTCATCGTCATGATATCGACGGAATGTTGGCCTGGGCGTTCGATGTGATAATAAGAGGACTTGGGGAAAGAATACCGAAGCGACCGAGTATTTCCCAGGTTTTGGTGGAGCTTTGTCGGACCAAAGTGGCACTTCGACGTTTACACCCAATGGATTTTGTGTCCCTGCCGTCGATCGACGACGCCAACAAGCGCTCTGTGATGATGATACTGAGCCGTATTTGTCCATTTCTGATAGTGCACAACTATGAGCAACTCTTCGTGTACTGTACACTCCGTGAAATGAGGGTTTCAGTGAAGTATGGTGTTTGTGCTGTCACGGCCGCGACCCTCGCTCGCTACGCGATGATCCTTCGAGCCATGGGGAATGCTGACGCAGCCTACAGATGGGGGAAGGCATCAGTCGAAATGTGCTGTAAAGTGCCCACAGCCCCGAGCGCAAGGTGTATGTCTCTTTTGTTCACATCAGTCATCGTCTTCCCTTGGAGACAATACGTGGCTGGACTTGAGGTGCCCTTGCTTGCCAGCTATCGATATGGGTCAGAGAGCACTTCAGACCTTGCTATAGCATTTTTGGCTCTTTCTGGTTATACAGACGTACGGCTTCACCTTGGCGCCCCGCTTCGTGATGTGGAGGAAGACCTCAAACGTTGGTGCCGTCAAATGAAGGAGTGCCGGGCTATACAAATGTGGAGAGTTCATACCATCCGCTTACAATACGTTCGGCACCTTCTCGGGCAATCTGACGACCTTCTTGAACTGGCTGGGGAGGCAATGGACGAAGAGAATCATCTTGAATGGAGTCGCAGACAAGGAGATCATGTAGTCCTTTGCACTCTTTATGCCGATCAGTTCACGTTGTTATTGAGCTTCGAGGACTGGGAAGGCTTGGATAAAGCATTTCCGGATGCGTTTTATTCGCTAAGCAAAGCGTCTTGCTATTTCGATGTCATCTTCTTGACCACGCAAGTCGTTATGGGAGCACTCGCACTGTATGGACGAGAGAAGAAGGTCAAGCATCGGAGCATCGCAAGCAGGTACATGAAGACGCTTAGAAAATGGTATTTGGACAATGTTCCCGATGTACAACCACTTTGGAGTCTGGTAAACGCTGAATGGGATGCGATTGTGAAGAAAAAGAACACGGCTGCAGCCTTCGACGCTGCGATTGAGGCTCTCCACCAATGTCGCCTTGTGGTATTTGAGACGATGGCGTATCAGCGAGTTCTTCACCTAATGATTGCGCAATGGAACGTGAGAAGAGCACGATATTACTTTAATCAGTTGATAGAACGATGTCGAGAATGGGGAAACGTCGCAAAGGTTGAATGGTTGGAAAACCTCTACGGCAGAGCACTGCAAGGCATACCCACCCAAGAAGTTGAGGTGAAAGTTTCCGTTGACGGTAGATCCTAATTGGCTTTGTTTCTCCCGACGACATGGTGCAGGAAACTATTCATTCTTAATGAATCCTTAATATTAATAAGAATTATTTTGGTGCCTGCAATCATATGTCGACGTTTTGTACCGGCCCGATGTCAACTTTCCTCGAGTTGCTCGCACCAGCGTATTCGTCTGAGCGATGTCTCCAACCTACTCTTACCCATGTGAAACAGAGCGGTCCCACCCTATGCAAACGGAGTTGAGAGCATATTCAGGATCGATGGATCCGACGAGGTACGAAGGCAGCGTTCATACCCCTGTGTTTGGCCATTGCAGTTGACTTGACTGCCTTGGGCTTAAACGACGGCGAGTCCGACATTACGATCAGAGACATGTCCCCGAAACGCGTAGGCGACAATGCAGAACAATTGACATGCTGTGAGCGAGCGACGACTTCTAATGGAAAACGTGGCTCTTGATTTCCTTCTTGCCGGCTCATCGTTGCCGAATAAGATCATCACGAGAGGCCTGTGGAGGTACAAGTGTATCTTGGCTCTGACCTAGTGCTGACGATGGATGCGCGGATACGCTTCGTATTCTCCTAAGATATGGCCGCACATGGCAAACCATCCATGGAATCACGAGCCGTTGTTCGAGAACAAGTGAGGCGTGGGGTATCAGGATTCTTGTCGTCCTCCGATTTGCGTATGAGGCTGTCGAGCGATTCGCCATCGAGGCTGGTCGATGGGCGTTTCGACTCGGCAACTGAATCAGGTCTGTGTCTGACAGATCGTTACATATCAGACATCTCCACGCTTTGTAAGTTACTTATGCACAAGGCTGATTGAAGATAAAGTCAGTTTCTGCGCACGTCACGTAGCCGAGGACATGGAGTGAGATTCACTTCCTTCTTCACAATTTGTTTTAATTTTGGCTGTGGGAAGCGTCGTTCTTGTGTCCTCGTAGCCTTGTACAATTGTACTGGAGAAGCTGTCGTCCCTATAATCAGGCTGAAGTGTGGCATTCCTGTGACGATCCCGCCACCCGACGGGGCTTCACGACTGCAAGACAGAAGTTGAATGGCGAAAGCACAACTGTATTCACAATTCATATGCGGTATCGGTGCTTCTGCGGCTTCCCTCACGCCAACGACTTCGACCTTTGCAGCACCCTTGACACAACACCATGGCTAGCCTTTTCCCACTTTTTGTGGCATTACCATTAGCAAAAGCAATTCCGTCACTGTCAGGACATTGTAGGAACATGGCCAGAAATCCAAGATTTTACTGGCCGCCTTTTCGGAATACTCCACACAGTAGGCTCCTTTTCGCCAGTCAGCATTCATCCTAGTTTCACTCAAAATAGTTTCACGAACGCGCTTTTCCATCGTCGAGGAGGCTTGCACTCCCAACATATGCCTGCCACATCGCAATAGAAAGAATCGACCATCACTCAGCTGCAGTCTGATATGAACGGAAACCCACTCTCTATGATAAGCAGAAGGCCATGTCCTTGCTGTGCTGTGGGCTATGTACATCTGGCAGTCAAATACTTGAGTATCACTGAGTAAGTAAAGGGTACAGGTACTGTAGAAGGCGACTACCGGTATGATAGAATCGTTTTGGGCATAAAACAATGAACGACGGGAACCGAGAAACTGATGGTGGACAGACCGAAAGGTTCCAAACACGTGCTATACCGCTATACCACAACGACGGGCAGATCTGATAATGTGGCGTGAGTATCGCAGCCTTTCCCACCGTTGGATGATTGATGACTTGCTTGTTACTGGTGCAGATGGATCATAAGACCACCACTGACCTCGATGCCACATCAGGCAACAATAAATTACAATACTTGACAGAAGATTATTCTAGAAAAGTATGTTTCGGTTGATGTGCATCGCTTCCATGGTAGGCTTCGCAATGGCTTCCCCCGACACCTTGTCGCCTGCGTTGTCCTCCTTCGAATTCCCAACAGTTAGCCCTGTTACAATGCCTCCATCCCCAGGGTATGTACCTTGCAGTATCTGTGGAGAGGGAATGTCGGTTGGATTTCTCGACCTTGCTTTGGAGTTTCCCGGCTACCCTATTCTTTCTTGTAAAGCATTACAGACGGCTGGACTCGATGGGTATGTTTCCCCGGATTATTGTCCTATTCTCACCACACTAGTGTTTGACGCTTGCAAATGCATCGAGGCACCCGTCACAACTTCGCCGACCCCTTCTCCTACGACCTCTGCAGTAAGGGACCCATCGTCTCCAACATTGAAGATCATTCTTGCCCTTTTCGTTCTGACGCAATGGATGATGTAACCCATCTATCATACAGTGGGGGACGAAAGCCATGTCGCAGTGTTGCAGTATTGTTAGTATGGCATTGCATGAGTATGGCTTTCTTGTTTTACCATATCTACCCCGAGTCGCCTCCGGCGAAACCGTAAAGTTGGTTCTTAACTATAAACTCCTCGATTTGAGGCACCACCAGACCTTTCAATTCTTCTCTCGAACGAATCGACCGTATCTTTGTCGATGAAACAGTGCCATGTGCGTCATTGATTTCGAGCCGCACGATTTGAACTTGTGCACCGTGTGTCTCGTTGATGGAGGAAACTCGTTCCCGAAGCTCCTCATCATCGTCATCATCATCAACATTATCATGGTCGCCACTGCTATCTGACACTCCAGCTTGTCGTTGAAACACAACTATTCGTCCCTCCAACAGTCGCAATACATCCTCACTATGTTTCCATTTCCAGTTTGTTAGATCAATAAACGTGTCGGCACCCATGCAGAATGTAAACTCTGCATCTGGCTCCTCGTTGGTCAAGAGATCCAACAAGTCAGATGTTCCAACTCGTAACGTTTCTAGAGATGACTCGGGAGCGCTTGGAAATCGGAATAGTGGTAATGCGTTGGTATGTATGACGTGAGCAAATGGTTGGTCAGTAGTTAGCATCGACGACGAGAAGAATCGAGTCCAACTTCAACACCAATATATTGTGTACAGTAGTTGATATATAAACTCACAGAGATTTGGCCATCGACTCAAAGCATATCTTTTCGCACTCAGACACTTTGACTTTCGGAATACCCTCAAAGGCAAGTTGGCACATGTGCAGTCGTTCTTGATAGGGCAACATTCGATCTCGTTTACTCTAGATAGTAGTGAAAACAACATCATGGTCAATACTCTACCAGGCATGCACATTGATGATATTTTTGCAACATGATGCACGAGGATGAACATGCATGCATGCATCCATCCACGCATCACAAGGTATACTCACTGCGAATTGATGCCGATACACCGGCATGACTCGAATTTCTTGAAAATCAAGGTCTTGTTGAGATAATCGACGTGCCATCTCCACATGAGCTGCAGTCGGCGGATCGGCAGATAAACCAAACAAGCACACTCGTCGACGACATGGTTGTCGCTGTCGATTCATGTCGATAATGATGTGAATAATGTCATCGGACGATTCTAGTTCCTGATGGTTCATCCATTGACTTGCTGCCATCCTTGCCGTCACTGCTGTCAGCGAGAATATCATACACTTCGGTAGGCCACGACACAAGCCTACCGGTAGTATTCGTTTGATCGGTACGCGAGTACTCGAGTACTGGCCGACGGTAGACTTAAGGTTAGTACGACGTAGAACCTACCGGTAGACCACTGGCGTCGGACTTGACGGGTGAGGAGTGGGAAGCCAAGAACCTGGTGACGCATCGTCCAGCTTTGGGCTATGGTGTTTTGAAGACATACACCATGGCGTTAGATTTGTTGGTACAAGTATGTAGGGAATGTAGATGCTAACTAGTAAAGGCCTTTACTGGTTTTGGTTTGGGAATGTTATAAGCTTAAACTCTAGGATAAAAAATGAAGGTAAGATCTCCAGCATTTGTTGGAGCCTCACAAATGAAGTGTGGTCTTAGTCCCACTTCCTGAGTGGTGTTTGGGGAGTGTTGTCCAAAATAAAAAGAGTGTTGTTGAAGTTATCAAAAACACTCATGGTTTGAATTACATAGGAAGGAAAATTCAAACAGTGAGTGTTGCAAACCCTAGTAGCAGGGTTCTGATTCTCAGAATACTGCTGGAACAGGTCACAGACGGACTAAGGAAAAAAAGAACTGTCTACAGTATTACCGTATGGTATTTAACCTTACAGTAATTACAAGTGACATTGTGACAGAGTGACAGTAGATCTCTACCAATGCGCAAGGCACTATCGGTAGACCACAACATTACTGTGAAAGTATGGGTTTTTAATGCAATACTTTATACCACCACGTAGGGAGGCGGTAATGAGTGCTGTACATGTAATTTACACGAGATACGCTTGCTAGAATACGCTGAGTTGTTTACTGTCATGTTTTTCGCTAGTATAATGTTCGACAAGTACAGACATGTGTATACAGATCCATGCGGATCACATGTCATGTCGCTTCCAACATGTAAAAATTTAAAACTAAATTCTGAGATTGGGATTCAGGGTCCCATCGTTCTTTTGCTTTCTGATTCTGTTGATGATTATTGTGACACTTGTCTGGTGTCCATAGATAGCATAAATGCTATCAATTGCTGCATCTGCAGTCATTCCACCACGCACTAAACCCGAAATAATCCGCCAAATCACGAGTCGGCGGTGGTACTTGTACTTGCTCTTTCCACCCCTTTCCCTGCTAGTAAACAACCGAGCTGCCTTCCTCCCTCCAATTCCGACTTGGTACTCCTGCCACAGTTCGAACAAATTGCGAGGAGTTGGGCTCAGAACTGCTGGAGCTGCGCCCACTCCATTGAGTGTGGCGACCGCATCGACAGCCATGTCGTCATCATTGCCGCCCGTCGCCCTCGTCCCTCCCTGTGCCACTGTACCCACGGGACCCCGTAAACCTGGTTGCAACGCGATCCTCCTGATGTTTGTATTCACCATAGTAAAGCCTTTGCGCGTTTCGACCCTATCAGCCATTTGGTTTGATCGCAACTCTTGAATCTCGCGACGAATCTGACTCGCCAATGACTGAACCGCCAACAACTGCGCTGCTAATCCGCCAGCTGTTGATGCCATACCTCCTACCCTCTTCCGCCAGTGCCACCGTTTGCAATACCAACGACTCCTCCCATTCCATCCACAACACTTCCATTTTCATCAAGAGAAGGAATGATATCAATATTCACACAACCCTCGTCGCCCGTAATCACCACTGGCACTCTCTTTATAGGATTGTAAAAAGGACTGTTGCAATCAATTCCAGGATGCAAAGCCGATACGATTTCATTCCACTCAAGTCGAATCTGATCCTTAATGACCGTTGGAACGATCTCGTTTGCCGCATCATAAGGTGAGTAAATCATCCAAAGCATTGCCTTACCAAGCACAAGCGACGCATCCTCTGACAACACCTTTCGAATATTTGGAACGACGTTGCTGAGGATGAAAGTCTTAAGCACAGGTGTCAACCCGGCGTCTCCAGCGCCAGCACCAACACCAGTAGTCGTCGCCAACAACTCATCAGGGAATAGGTAATAGCACGGACCGCCAATACACAACTTATCAGCAACCTTCGCGTCAGGAAAGGGCAATTCGACATCATCGTAAACATCTGAAACCCGCTTTGCCAACTTCCAGCGCCCGCGAATGTCCTTATCATCCTTGTTAATTCCAGACCGTCGCACATGCGTTGACGCGAACTTACGAATTGAATGACTTCCCAATTTATCGTCGACAACACCACCAGCGAATTCGTCCATTCTGAATATTTTAGTAAAAGCAGTGCCTGCAATCTCTTTTGATTTCTTACCTCCAGCAGGTACAGTGTTGTCGTTAGTAAAAGCAAAACATAGGGGAAAGCAAAGCATTTGGATTCGATCGAGCATGTAACTCCAACCACAAGAGAGACAAGTGAGTACACAATATGTCGTATCCATTGCACCCAACACAATCTGCCACGGAGCATCTCGTTCCTCGGATACATTTTTTGACCAATTCATACGAGTCTTCAAAGCATTGGGGTAAAAATCGTGAACCTGGATATTTTCAATCAACACCTGTGTCGTATCGTCGATGCGGCCAATCATGTGAAACTGAAATTTTGTTAGACAGCTCAAACCATACTTCCATAGAAAGCTATCGTTGCTCTGAAATATATGCTGCATCTTCTGAAACTCTTCTCGTGTTAGTGGACGTTTGACCTTTGAAGCCTTACCCTGCTTCCGGACCTCCTTTTTCTTCACACGCCTGATAAGACTGTTCACTTCAATCGATCGTGTAGGATTCCCTTCGTTACGGCCCGACACCCATGCAGTCAAACGATCAGGCATAAAGAATGAAAGGGCCTTCTTCCAAAACTCAAGGGAACTACTACGGCACTCTGTTGGGTTTGCATCTAAAGGAGGGTCAGGGTCATCGAAGGTTTTCACATTCATCCAAGCAACTACATCATCAGGTGTCAGAGCTCGCAATTCACCCTTTGTGTACTGGCGTTCCTTCCCATAATCAACTCCGTGGAAAAATGACATCAAGCTGTCAAGGGAGGACTTGTAATCCAGTGCCACACCCTGAAGGGGTGGCACGGTGCTCGCAGCGAGTTCGTCATCGTCAGCGTAGGACACCATTTTTTGTGATCGACTCGTGTTCTCTGATCTTGTACGAAGAAATGCAAATTCCGACACACAGTCTGCTGGTGCTTGTGGATACCATATGGCATACATGCGTTTACCACGTACTGCGCACCTCTCTGCCTCATCTTAAAGAGTGGTACAAGTGGTACTAAGGGGCTGTGAAACTCTACCAAGGGTACCACTTAGTGGTACAAGATACCTAATTCAAGTGTTAGTATAAAACCACGTGACCTACTGCAAAATACCCTACATTTTGAAATGGTATGCCAAACGTATGCTGAAAGTACGCATACGACGCTTGTACACCTGGCCACGAGAAAATACCATTGTAGTGGTATTTCAGGGATAATGTACTGGTGCAGAAAAGTTGTCTGTGCACGGTGGAAAGAACCAATCGTGCCAGATATAGTAGCAACAAAGAGACAGACAACCAGAATCACGTCTCATTTTCTGGAGGTCCGGAAGACTTGGGCTGATGTTTGCAGTGTACAACCGGTAGTACCTGGATACCGTACAGTGTACACTGTACACTTGTATTCTGCATTATGTATTCTGCATTATGTATTCTGCATTATGTATTCTGCATTATGTATTCTGTATTCTGTATTCTGCATTCTGCATTCTGCATTCTGCATTATGCATTATGCATTATGCATTATGTATTCTGTATTCTGTATTCTGTATTCTGTATTCTGTATTCTGTACTACTAGCTTGAAATAGCTCCTGCCAAAATGTTGCAAACTCCCATTTCCCACATCTTGAATCACGAGGCATACGGAATCGTTTTATAGAGCGTCAAGCACTGCCAACACCAACACGTTTATGAAATTGTAAAACGTCAAAATTTATCATAAGTGTTTCCTGTGCACTACAGATAAAGCAATATTTTGGTTTGACTGAAGTGTTTTGCTTCCACAAAACTTTCAGCACTTTGCTTCCACGAAGCGTTTCGCTTCAACATTTCCCTTCCGCATTCACATTTCACATCAGTGACTACCGGTAGTTTTGCAAAACCCGGGTTCGTCTCATGTTCCATCATGACCTCATCACAAACTTAGCACCACCACAGCATCCAGCATGATAGGCATTTAGGGCAACTGACACCAAGGCCACGGATCTTGGCACAACATCAGAACTCTGAACAATATCATCAGAGTGGTACTGCCTGGTACCTGGATGGTAGTAGTGTTGCCCCAACATGCAAATTATTAACTGCGGCTCTCATGATGTCAACTACACCATACTGTACTACACATTGCAAACATCAGTAGACAGTGTGACACCACAAAGTTTTGCAGCCAGTACTCCAAATACTGATTGCACTTCAGCACTTCCTCTTCCTGACAATAGTCTGCATACTTGTCCATTTACCTGGTACTGTTTTGCTGGACCAGAAGAGAGCGTTCACATGTCATTGTCCTTCCATAAAAAGGCCTTTGACAGTATACCAGTCCACCATCCCTTGTTGTTTCAACTTCTAACGTAAATGAGTACAACGATCAATAGACAGACCGATTGTACTATATTCACTTTGGCCCCTGCAACGCAGCATGATAAAGCTGAATTTCATCCACCGGTAGACGCACTAGCTAGTAGGAAGTCGTCAGTGTTGTACTGGGCACTAACCTACAGGGGGCGTAGCCTCTTACAAAAGCATGCTATGCATACGTACAGTAGGTGTCGCATTGCTACCACATGAAATGGCTTTGACCCAATAAAATGGCTTTGAACCAATCTCTTGTGAAATTCAAGGACCTCTACACAAAAACAATGCATTTCCCATAATTTCACACCGTGACCTATCATAAAGCTCTCCTTAGAAAAAATAGAAACGCCATTTTTTTGCTCCTTTCTCTCAAATACGCATACTGTTGATGAGACGTCAAAAGTCATCCCTCACGCGCCGGATTTTCATGTTGCCTGTGCTACTACTACTACTATAACTCATGTCTACCAGTGCTGTACTCCGAGTAGTTGAGTGCAATACACGGATCACATATAGAACTTGGCGTGTCTTGAATGATGGTCAAGGTGGGAAGGGTGAGCCGCACAAAGCGCGTAAGACACATTTGGCGATTCTACTGGAAACATCTTGACGTACGCCGAATTCAGTTTTCGGCACTTGGTGCATCTTGGAGCATCGATGAAGCAGGTTCTCAACCTAGTAGTAAATCCACAGGGAAATTGTGTAGACCAACTCCGATTCTCCTCTTCCAACGGTACTTGTAGTTACACTTGAAGTATGATGCAATTGGTGTGATAGACAGCTGGAACAACCACGATGCGAGGAACAAACTCTGTACCCTAAAGTACAAAGTGTACGTGTATTGTTAAATTGAAGTGTTCGCAAAGATTTTGCATGTGCGTGACGCTAAGTGATTCACTCGTATTCCGTAAATACGGCTCAGACGATCAAGACTTCTCTCACAACTTACAAAACTCAAAAACATCAATCAACGATAAAAATTCAACAATCAATATGATCAGAATAACTGAACCGATAATGATCCCAGAACTCGTTATGATTCCTGGCCTCATGATCCTTGACGATGAACCAATGTTGAGGGCGGCTTCTTCGTTTGACAGTCTAGAAAGCGACTACGTCGCAATGCCATACGCTGCTGCGATCGATTTCGACGCCACCCCTACGAAACACGGTGGTATCCAGCGTGCCCATAAGTCAATCCTCGGTGGAGCTATGCTTCTTGGAAACGTCCCGGCAGATGAAGCTGTCGAAGTTTGTCAGAAAATCCGTTGCGACTCCTGGTATTCCGTTCAATCGGAAGATATGCACGACTTTTTGGATGCCTCGCCCGCTCTTGCGGCAAGAACAGTCGCCAAGGGCCCACTCTCGATAAAGAGAAAAACAACACATCGTCGCTCTCAGTTCACCCTTGTGGGGTTCCGCGTTCTTTGTGAACGAATACTAAAGGATCCGCACCTAACGATCAGCTTCTGGTTGTGAGGAACAACCTCACACTTCCTCCCAGCACCTCGACGCTGCCTTCTAATGCCACCCAATACTGTTGTTCGCTATTGTTTACAATCCATCACTCTACAGCAATAATTTAAAGCTAGAATATACATTTTTCCTCTCATTGCACTTAGTGATTGTACGTTCTCGCAGAGACGCATTGTTGTTGATGTCATGCGTTGCGCCTGGTCGAACTCCGAGAAGGACTATCTCGTACGACAAGCATCAGGGTTTCACGACGAGGATTGTTCTACGAGTCTTGAATTTCGAGCTATAGCCCTACTCTTCATAACATCTGTCGGGCAACGCTTGTATTTTGTCCTGGATAATGCTGTGACTTCATTAAAGATACATGTAGCCTTACGTAACAGCTGTCATGTCAACGCTAGCAGACAATCCAGTACAACAAGAACATCACACAATAGTTCATACATGGCTCGTAAGTCATGTTCCCTACGTTCACATCGAATGCAATTTGCCACAGTTGTCGTCAATAAGCTTATGCATCTGCATGATTGTACCGTGCTCTGTGATGATTGATCGTAGCAGCTGTCACATCAACACGAGCAGAAACTCCAGACTCCAGTACGATGTACAGAAAACATAAAAAATCTCTTTTTGAATACACAACTGTTCATACATGGTTCGGACTTCGGACGTCGTGTTCCCTATCTAGTATGTACCTGGTACCTTCACATCACATGCAGTTTGCAACAGCAGGCTGCTATGAGATTGTATGATACCATGATCCGTGATTATTGATGAATTGGTGTCACTCTACTGGCACCGGCAACCCCGACTGCGAGGTTCACGCAAGTCGTCCAAACCTGTACTCCGGAGTACTTGGTGTCCACGTACTCGTAGTACAGTATACAGTAAACAGTCCACTGCTGTAGTCTACTACCGTAGAGTAGAGTACTTGAGTGCTCGAATACTGCAGACTGCAGACTGCAGCGTATGTATCGCAGCATACCCGCGTGCAAGAGTTCCGGAGTACAAGTAGCATATGTACATAGCGTGCGCAATGTACTTCGGTGTATGTGTCATACTACAGTACAGTTTAGTCCAGTGCAATCATCACAACTGTAACAGGTACTATGGGTACTATGTACTACCGGTAGATAGTAATGTAGAGCAGTACGTGATACAGTGTACAGTACTTGGTCCTCCCGGTATATTTTGTACACTACTCGGTCCTCTCAGTACTTGGTACAAGTACGCCGTATTTGTAGACCATGTCTTCCAAGGTACTGGAGTACTGGATACTGGAGTACTACAGTACAGAAGTACTTCACACATGTAAGCAAGCTTCTCGTACGAGACCAGGTACTGGTACCATCAGCACGGCATCACGGCCATCCAAAGCGGGAAGGCACGCATGTTCCCAACGGCTCTTTCAGAGACATGTAGTGCATTGTGCATTGCTTCTGTGTCTCATCCTTTGAGAACGAATAATTGAATTCAATTGACGACAACGATGGTGACGACACCAACAATAATGACAATGCGCCTCTCTGTCGTCGTCTTGTCCTTTTTCCTCTCGCCTTCCTTCGCGTCTACAGTACCAGCCTGTACGTCCACAACCTGCATTGAAGGCACTTGCCTCAACAACGAATGCCAATGCAGCGGTGGCTACACTGGTGACGATTGTTCCATACCTTATACCGAATGCGAGGGCGGAAGTCGCGTTTGTTTCAATGGCAGCGAATGTGTTCAAAACAATGAACGCGATCCCTACACTTTAAAGTTCAAGTATCACTGCGATTGCTCTGCAGCCTTTGGCATTTCGCAGTTTGCGGGTGAGAATTGCGAATACGATGTCACGGCCAACTGTCAATCAAGCACAACATCGACCATTACCGCCTACTGTACCAATGGCGGTACATGCGTAGAAGTGGTGAAGGATGTGGCACGGGGACATCAGGGATGTAACTGCGTGAACGGGTACGAAGGATTGCACTGTCAGTACCTGGCAGGCACGGCGCCGCCTGAAGAACTGGCCGCAGTCGCGGAATTAAGTGCGTCGAGGGATCGTTCGAATGATTTGACGCCGGTGGCACTTTTCTTTGTCATTGTTATTCCAATCATTGTGGTGGTCGTGTTTGTGTATTTTGGCTATCAACGCAAGAAGGCTGGCAAGGAGGAGGCGGAAGAGCACGAGGTTGGATCTGGGAGTGAACTAGTAATACAATCCCCCAAGTCGGCTGGCGCTGAGATAAGCAGCGAAGATGAGACTCGACCAGAAATTATATAACTGCGCTTTATTTGCCGATAAGATCCGTCCAATTTGCTACGGTAGATTCCTCTATGTAGCGTTCCACTTGCTGTTGGGTGCAGCATTCGACTACAGTAGCGGCTGATGGAAGCAAATCTTACTCATTGGAACGATGCCTACTGTAGTACATGCTGATGCATCAAATGTTCTAATAATGTGAGCGCGTAGCTCATGGTGTTGCAGCCGTCTTTAACCATGTGAAGTGGGAATCTGATTGTCTGGTCATCCCGGTATGTCATCATTATACCATTCTTACTAAAGTTGGCTTCGTCCGTTTGAATTGAGTTTCGAACTAACGATGAAATGTTGCGCAAACGTATGCTGACGATTGGAGTACCAACGTAGATCAGACTTCCATTCGAATACCAGGTGAGATATTGAGGTGGTGTGGTCGACAAATATTATAATTCTAGAGAGTAGAGTTCCTGGTTCTCTGTATTGATGTATGCTGAGGCGTGACCTCTTTAAACGGCCCACCTTTACCTCTTAGATCTCGGGCATCTCTTCCTTGCGAATAATCGTCAATATTTTCACATCTAAGTCCCACTAACAATCGCTTCCCCGATTGTCTATTCTGCGGATGGGCTCGTTCACTCTTAATCCTCCAACTTACTCCTGAGGAGTTTCCTTGTCTTACCATCCCCCTTATCATCCCTCCTGTCCTTCTCAGTTGACTTCTTTCTCTTCTTCTTCTTCGCCTTACCCTTCTTCTTCTTGTCATTGCTCTGATCGAGACCTCCATCTGTATCGTCCAAAACGGCGCTTGGAGATGTCACAACTTCCTCTGGAGTTCCAGGGACAAAAGGAGAAACAGGAGGACCATCGAGATCGCCAAAATCGACGCTCATGATGGGGCAATAGTCTTGACAAGCATAGTGTCCAGAGGAACAAGTGCAGATTGCATCTGGATAATCAAATGGGATTGGGCACACCCCTGTGTTGTACTCACACACATATCGCTCATCAATATTGCAAAGTGTGTCGCCATCGATCGGCTTCGAAACAGGGCAGACCGATGGGCATACAATTGAAGGCTCTAGGCATTTGATGGTCATGTCGGATTCGTCGCAATAGCAACTCGTCTCAGGGACGCACACGTCACTTTCGTCGTCTCCAGGACAGCAGACCTCGCCGTAGGAGCATGAGTAGCTAGCGAAGGAAGCAGAGCATGAATCACCAGCTTTTGGTGGAGTCACTGGACATCCAACTGGGCAGACGTTGGACGAGCAAACAAAATGACCGTCATAACAATAGCATTGTTTTTCATTTTCGAACGTCCATCCAGCCTCATCACAGACCATTGGGTTGCCGTAGGCACACAGGAATCGACTATCAATATTGCATGTATCGAAGGTGTCAGGCGGCTTGTCAGGACAGAGGGAAGGGCACAGAAGACTGCCTTCAGACTCAGCTTGGTAGCACTGAATGGCAGAATCTTCACATGAACATGTCTTCTCTGGCACGCATGTCTCATTCGTGTCTCCAGGACAACACAACTCTCCATAAGTACAGGTGTAGTCGACGAAGGGTTTACAGGTATCGCCATCACTTGGCTTTTCCAAAGGGCAAGAGACAGGACAGGCATTGGAATTGCAAACGAAGACTCCATCAGCACAGTAACACTCATGTTCGCTATCGTATGACATGCCCGTGCTATCGCAGACAAAAGGATTACCGTAGCTGCATTTGAATCGACTGTCAACATCACATTTGTCGCCATTTGCAGGTGGTGTTTCGGGACATACAGACACACAAGGGATACTTCCCCATTCTTGGTCTTGATGACAGGAGACGGTTGAATCACTGTCGCAAAAACAAATTGTATCCGTCGTGCATGCACCATCTTTGTCAGGGCAACAGAACTCGCCGTAATTGCACAAGTTGTAATCCCCGAAGGGAGCGCAGGATGACCCCACAACAGGTTGGGACTCAGGACAAAAGATGGATGGTGACTCGGCGTTCGTTCCCAATGCCATCATGACAAGGACGATGAGCCTAGAAGCTGTGATATGGTGCAAGATCATATCTGCGAGTTTGGTTTTTGTGTGAGGAGTGAAGACGCTTCTGTCAACTCCCACAGAACGAAACCACGATTGAATTCATATATATCGTGAATCGTGACTGCATGGCCATTGTATTCATGATCCGTGTATCCGTGACCACTTCCTCATTTTGGATGAAATATACGTATTGTATATACAATGACCATAATTACCACTATCGTATTTGCCTATGTACTATTCTACACTGCAACTGGTAGTAGTACTGTACTGATTACTGATGCATAGAACGCGGGAGATGCGTACGGTCGTATGTATGACATGTTCATACGAGATACGAGCACTTTATAGCACGAAGTCCCAGAATTCGTAGTATTTCTATGCATATTTGGTACTTGTAGGTACCAGGTACTAGTACCTGGTATACGTATAAGCGAGGGAGAAAAGTATACACCTAAGGTATGCCTCTGGAGCAGGGTATATATCTTATAGGCAACGAAGTCCTCTAATGTTCTTGAACATTAAAGTATTCTAACATGTATAGGTCTTTCGTCATTACTTACAATAAAAATACCGCAATTACTTGTGAAGTACAATCACGAGTGTCATGAAATCAACCGCTCTCAGATACGTGTTCTTTTAACACTTCAGAATAAAAACTCTGGAACCACAAAAACCGCAAGCGAGAGATGTCGGTCAACACCATGTTGTCACAAGACAAACATGGTGTCGAACAATCTTCACCATGTCATTCGATACAATACGCCCATGCAATCATGTCCGAAGTGAAATCAAAGGTTTCCTCAATGGCCTTCAACCAAAATTAGGTACGTACCCAGACGTACGATGTGCGTTGTGCTGTGTTGTGTGCTTGTTTAAATCAACAAGCCAATTATTTTTTCGACTATTTCTCACCATCTGCCTTGCTGCTTGTTTTGCAGGTTACTAATACCAGCGGTTAATAATTGGTCTCATGTTGCCGTGAGATCCCATCATTGTCGTTGCTGGAGTCATCGTGTGCGTAGTGTGTGATCTTTGCCACCACTTGTTCAATTGAAGAGTGAGGATCACGACGGCGTTGCCGCTCCGCAGGCTGTTCCAGACGGATTGCGGCCGCATTTGCTCCATGGCAACGCTTCAGACCTGCCAGCACTTGTGGTTGATTCAAATAGGTTCCAGCAGGTAAGTGTTGCTTGTCGTTGTCCGTTCCCTTCTTCATATTCATACTCCTGATCAAGCACTTTGCCCAAGTGGCGATGACCAGAACATACGAACTAACCTTTGTTCTCAAATACTCTGTTCCCAGGTCATACAAGCTTTAATAAGTTCAATCTGTGACCGCACATTGTCTTGAATCCATTTCTGAACTCATCCAGTATGTCCACAATCCGGTGGCGAGTAATTTGACCATTTTTTGATAGCCCCTAATTCCATAGCCTCAAAAATTGATTGCCGTAGAATAGTAGATTGCTCATTGATGCATAGTAACGTGGTTTGACGAAGCTCAAGGAGCAATCAACTGCAATTAGCTCTACTTCTTTGCATGGGAAACATCAACAGTTCACCATAGGAGTGTTCAGCATTTCCACACGAGATGTGTTTTCGACCGTCAGACACACATCGTTACAACATGTGAACATGTGCTATTTGTTGTAGTGCGCTCGACGCAGGAAATCAAATTGTCTAAGTATATTTATTCTAAAAACCACTACTTAACCGACAGTACTGATCCAGACACGGACCTGAATCATATTAGGTCCGCCCCGAAAGTCATACGCTTAGGTGTATGACTTTTGGGGCGGGCCTAGTTCGTACCTTCCCTATATACTAAAGTCTACACAGAACGGATTTTTGGGACTGCCGAAAAGTATCGGTTTAGAAATCACCCAAAACGCTTAATTCAGTCGATCACATTTTCAATTCTATCTTCATCAAAAAACATCGTTGCACGAATCGGAAAGAGCTGTGAATCAATCATGCAATCCTCTACAATAATGCAACTGGAAGCAGTTTAGAGGCTCTGATAGATAGAAAGTTATTAAATGTAGAACTGTCGCAAAAAAATTCAATTTTTTGATTTCCTTAATTACGTCGGTCGCTCACGAGGCTTCAGCTATTTGTGCAATGTGCATACCAATACAAGCAGGACACATCCAGAAACCTATCATGCACTTGCAATAGGTTCTTATGCGTTTTTTGCAGCCGACTGTCTTGCAAATGTGCTGCGGGTATTTGGTTGAGAGGAACTGCCATTGCGTTCCAGTCCAATTTCCAGCGTAGACAGGAGCCGTTTCCACGCCGCAAACAGATGCCACGGGCTCCATACTCCGCCTCGTCCTCTTTCTTGTGCCTGTATTAACGACAAACGAGAATTCCATCAACTCCTTAGCAAGTAATCGCCTGAACTCCAGTTGGCTAAGCGTATCAGATTGAGAAAAGTATGAGTGTGCGAGTCGTGCATTCACCTCGACCACAGCAAGGATAAAGGTGAATACTCGTATCTTCCAATCCTTGGTGTTGATACTCTCCTCCAATGATATTGGAGAGTGTCTGGCATTGTTATGGTCATCAACTTGGTGCCTGAACTTGAAATGGTTAAAAAAGGGCTCGGTGTAAACAAAACTCACATTTTCCCGAATGCCGCTTCGACGAGTCACGCTTCGTTGCGTCAATCCTCCATCCATCGGTCGCAGCGCTCCATACGTTGCCATCAATTTCATGACGTAGTCTTCCTCCTTCATACAGAAGACTTTAAAGTTGATGCCGTCCAAAGTGCCTGGGAGGCTGTCGGTGGTGCCGATCTCCTTCAAATCGAAATGTGAGTCGATCGCCGCGCCGTCAATATACTTCGGCCAGTAACGACGCTTTTTAATTACTGCCGATGCGTAGACACCGACAGAAGCCAACTGCACCAGTCCTTTCAGCACACAGAAACCGCTGTCCATGATCACCACTCTTCCTGAGTGGTGAATGGACTCGGTCAATCTCATAAGCAGACCAGTTGTCTTACCGTGTTCCGAATATTTTTCGTTCGGAATTTGCGACGGTCGGTCCTTACCTTGCACGAGCTCAATTGCAAACATTATTCCACTCAAGCCACAACAAATTGAATGATATTCATTCCCCTTTGGATGGGGTTTTCTTGGAACAAAGACCCAGCCAGGGCACGTCCACATGTTCGTCCAGACCGACATGGACTCATCCAAACAAGAGACCCAGCTCGGACTGAAGCAAGCCTGCGTGTGTTTGTTGAAAGCATCAATAATATCATTGACAGGATGGAATGGATGTTTGAATGCAGGTGGAGGCGTTGTTGTGAGCTTTAGATGCTTCAGAATCGCCTCAAAACGTCTCCTCGACATGTAAGCATGCAGACGAAACGGGGCACCACAAAAAATGTCTGGCATGTCGTTTGCCCAAAACATACGTCTTTGTACTCCCTGAGTTGTTCCCAAGAGAAACAGAATCGCCATGAACCGCAGAAACTCATCCCATGTAAGAGGGTCCGAAAGTGTTTCGTTTGTGGCTTGGAGAATGGTTGTTTTGAAGAACTCCTGCGGCAAAAAGTGAAGGAAGAAACCCAACGCGGTGTGCATTGATGGATCAGCACTTACCAAGGAAGGCTGGACATCCCTGACGCCAGCCACCCTTCTAGCATCTAAGGGTTCACTTCCCCAGGGTCGGTATATATCACCAGTGTCAGTGTCGTTTGAAGTTGGAACGTTTTCGGGAGCAGGCTCATTATCGTCGTCAACTGCAAATCCCTGTGCGCGAAAACTCGAGACGTCTTCATTCAAGACTGACGGGATTTCACGCTCGTCGTTCTCGTTGCCCCCAACAGCCACACTCCTGTCGTTTTCCACATCGTTCGTTGGTATAACATCAAATAAGGATTCAATGGGTCCTTCTTGAGTGACCTTGCAAAATCGAGCGACCGCATGCAGGATTTGACCATCGTCAAAATCGTCGTGTCGCATCGTCAAACAGACCTGCAAACGCCTGGAAACCATTCTCTCCTCCTGTCCAATGACAAGGAGGTTGTCCAGCACATCATTCTTTGATGCATTTGGATACCTTTTGAAATGACAGCCCTTGGGTGAAGGAACTTCTTGTAGACGGTGATCTTGGCTCCGACGCCATGGCGTAACCGTTTAGTTTTCGGCATGATATTTTTTTAACGATAAAAAAATTCGGTACAGATACCAACTTCAATTAATCATATCTCGACTTCTACCGCTTCAAACAAGTGCATCTTGATAACCTGTATTGCACACAACTAGTACTTTCATATCGTACTGAGCCATAGAACTCGAGAACATGAAGCCCAAATGATCACTTATTTTAAAAAATGACACTGAATTAAGTCGAAAAAACTGAATTCAGTGAGGGTGGTCCAATATCCGGTATACATTAAGCATTAAGTGTATACCTCTCGGTTGAATCCCTGTACTATAAAGCGCATACGTTCCTCAGTTATGTACCAGGATAGATTCCGTCATGGATAGATCCGATCAGTACTGCGACGTGGGCGCTGACGTCAAATTGGTGAAACCTAATCGGACCCGTCATGCAAGGAGAATCTGTCAGTCGTCGGGCTTGATGTATCCATGCAAGAATCATCACAGCCTCCACCGACCGCTCAAATCTCAACCAGAGATCGGTACGCTAGTACCAGTAGTATGTCAGGTGCAGTACCTTTTAACATATAAACAGCTGTATAAAGCAATAACATTAGGACTGAGTACCTGGTACTGGAGGACAAGTACAATACCGCAGTAACAGGTACTCTTGTTTCTTGTTATATTCTGGTACAGTAGATTACCTGTAAGTACTGTAGTAATGCAGTAGAAGTATGTACTCTAGTAGGACTTTGCGTAATCGTTGCATGTGAAAACATTTGACCTTGGTCGGCTATAAGCCTGCTGTACGGCTCATTGCTCATTCTGTTGCCCTTTCTCTTCCAACCAAACAAGGCAAGAAGGTAAGAACATAACAAGATAACAAGCTAGAAGGTGAACAAAGGACTCTGTAAAAGTTGCAACGTCACGTCACGGTAACAAGGCATTATGGGGACAGGTGCGTCGAAGTCGACGGACGACCGTACTGCCGGTATGCAAAGCCTCCGTGATCAAAAGCAGTCTCTATTTTTATCACAATCCAAAGTCAATGCCCAAGCAACTCTGCCGCTCTATCCATTCTTGATAAATGCCTTCTCCATTCCTACTGTTAAATGTGACGCTCCACTTCCGCCTCCTCCGCTTCCGGATTCCTCGGGCGCGCCTCCACCACCGCCACCGGCAGCTGCTGCATCCGATGACGCCATTGCCTCTGCCGCGTCTGCTGCAAGAACCTCCATCCCCAATCCCGGCCCGTACGAACAATCCGCCGTGGATGGAAAACGTCTTGTTTCCATCGATACGTTTGATGGATTGCGATTCGATATTTCCAAACAGTTGTCACCGTTCATGGCAGTCGTGCACTCCTTTTGGTTGGGAACAAACATGATTCCCGATGGTCGTAACAAGACGTACTCCTTCATTGCACAAATCGCCGACGAACAAGGACTCCTATTTACTAGGATCGATTTTGATCGCGGCAGTGTCGATGGACGCATCCACCGTGCGCTCTTGGGAGGACTGTGTATGGGAAAACTTCAGTTGGGATTGTCCGCCAACGGCGATGGTGCCCAGGACCAATGCATGGCGGAGGTTGATTTTGGTGGCCAAACATGGACGGCCAATCTCAAATACGGTAGTATGGGAGGCGGGTTGCTGTACGGATGCAATTACTTTCAGAGCATCACCCCCCGCATTGCCATGGGAGGTGAAGGTATCTACATTGCGGCCAATCAGGGCCTCCTGGCGAATTACACCCTCAAGTTCAATTTGCCTGCGCCAGCGGCAGAGCAAGACGATTCCTCGACAGCGGATAATAATGGTGCGGATGCAGCAGTCACATCCACCATGTGTTGCAACTACAATGCCGGTCAAGATATGTTGACACTGAATTACAAACGAACTGTGACACCCAATCGCGTCTCTCTCGCGGCGGAATTGTCGTGTTCGCCAACCTCGTTGGATTCGCAAGTCTTGTTGGGTGCGGAATTCAAGTTGACGCGCAGCAAGATAGGGATCTGTGTCGATGGAGAAGGACGGATTCAAAGCAATGTGGAGGCCAAGTTGGGTATGGGCGGGGCACCGACCATTCAATTTTCTGGAGAACTCGATCACGTCAAGAATGTAATGAGATTCGGATACGGACTTAATATCGACGCATAAGTATTACTATGGTGCTGCGTTATACTTTTGCCATTTCGGCGATCTGCTTGGGCGTTTCCTTTGTACTCCGCACCTGATTACCCACTACTCCAAATCTAGCTAGAAATTCCGTGGAAGCTAGCAATTCAACCTTGACGTGCATAATGACTTGAATCTTGAGTAGTTGTTGCGCTGACTTCCTGTTTCCCATTTCTCTGCATCGCAGCATACTAGGCAGAGACGGGAATTTCAAACCCAGCCCACCCAAACCCACGGCCCACCCAAACCCATTGGGTTAAGGGTGGGTTTTGGGTGAGCTCAGGATTTCATGGGTGGGTCTGGGTGGGCCGGCAAATCATAGCAAAAAATGACAGTAGATGTTTGCTACCGGTAGTAGTAGAACCATGTACTCCAGTACTCCCTACTGGGTTTGGGTGGGTTTGGGTAGGTCTTGGTAGATCGTATGGGTTCTGGGTGGGTTTGGGCTGGTACTTCCGTGAACGTAGCTTTACGTGGGTACCCATGGGTTTGATGTTTTCAGAAATTCCCGTCTCTGATACTAGGTGTTGGCGGTTTCAGCTAGTTCATGATGGCGATGGGTATGTTAAGACTCCGTAGTCCGTAGGGAATGCCCAGGCGTCAATGATGCTGGATCACCAGTCAATGTTGCTTCCCTAAAAAGAGCCAGCTGTATTGCAAGGTAAGCTACCGAGATATTCTACATTGGGAGTTGAGTTCCATGGGCTTAACATGCTGCAGGCTCCGCTTTGCTGACAAGAATCAATCAAAGACTACCAAGGTAGTAGGGGACATGGGATACGAGATACAAGTCAGTGCACAGTGCGCAGTGCACAATGCACAGTACACAGTGAACAGTACACAGTACACAGTACACAGTATGCGGATCCAAGACTCACGTACTTGTTCCGCGTTGCAGATCGGGCTGTACCGGAGACATCGTGCAGGGGCACTAACGTACGACTCGTGTGGGAAGTCTATGGGCATGTAATGTGTTCATGGATACGATGGACACAACCATCAATGGTGGCATGAATTGAACAGGGCATGTCCAGCTGAATGCAGGAACTTGCCTCTATTGATATCGCTTCCCATCTCACAAGAGTCTGCTGCCAGTATAGTTGATATTAGTTATTACACTACAAATGTCCTTATCGCTGGACATGAGTACGATGATTCGAAGGAGGAGACTGAATGCCGATAGTTGCATTCGTTTCAATTGTTGGACGGAACAACAACGACAGCTTCGACTTGTGTGGATTTCCAAGAATCTGGTCGTCTTGTTGGCATTGATCACTCTCCCTGTGAATGCCTTTTCGACGACGCCGTTCAGAACGACACTCGAAAATCGTCCGAGTCGTAGTTTTACAATCACCACGAGCACAACGACTCTGACTGCCAACTTTATGCCATTCTTTTCAAAGGACGACGACGAAAATGACAAAATGGAACTCGACGAGGCACTGGAAGAATCCACGACGAATCTTGTTGCGGGTGTCTTTGAGACTGTCGATGAGTTACGAAAGCGGGTCAATGCCGCCAAGGATACGGAGTTCCTCAATGAAATGTTGCAATCGGGAACGCGCATGTCGCCCCAAGAGGAAGAACGGCGACTCGGAGAACTCAGGGATCGACTGGCTGTGACTCGAAAGAAACAGGAACGATTCCAACAGGCATTGAAGGAATTGGCCAAGGAAGAGGCTTCGACCAAGGAGAAGAACAAGAAGGAAGCACTGGCAGTAGCCAAACAACGGTTGGAAGAGAAAATTACCAGGATCAAGGAACAAGGAGAGGTGTACCAAAAACAACAAAAGCTGGTGCTCAAGGTGGCTGGAAAGGAATCGCAGGATGGCAACAATGGATTCCCAAATATTTTCCAATTTTTTCGCAGGGGAAACGAAACATCGATACAGAAAGACCTTCCGGCGAAGAAGGAGAATCGGACGAACAAGGACATACTATCCGTTCCTCAAGCATTATTTTCTTCATCACGGTCGAGTAGTAAGAATGAGACAAAAACTATTTCGGACGACTCGACTGAGAAATCCTCATCACCCTTCACATTTGGTATCAACAATCCATTCCGGGGAGCACAACGATTCGTGTCGGGCTTAGTGTCCAATGACTGGTTTGGCGAAAAGGATGAAGAATGGGTCGTGGCATTCCCCAAGAGCCGCATCGATCCCGGCGAAGTTAAGCCAATTCGAGTGGCAGGAGTTGATCTGTTGGTGGTGGCCACCCGTGATGGGAAGAAGATTTACTGCATTGCCAATTCCTGCTCCCACTTGGGAACACCCCTGGAGACTGGCATGATGGAACGTCGACCGACTAAGGACGGATTGTCTTCGGAAGACTGCATCGTGTGTCCATTACATAAGACAGCGTTTGCACTGGAAACTGGTCAAGTCAATGGTGAATGGTGCCCATATCCACCTATTTTGGGAAACATGTTGGGTGCCATCAAGGCCAAGTCGTCGGTGGCTGTGTTTGATATTCGGATACGAGGGAAGAATATTGAAATCAAGCTGAATTCTCGCCTCTCAGATTTTGACGACGATAGTCGTGATATCAAGGACAGCAAGAATGAAGGCAAGAAACGAACCGAATAGACGACAGATTCGTACCGATGGATGAAAGGAAGTGATCGCGTCACAGGCACCTTCCACATCCCGCCATCCACCAACACTTACCACTCGCAGGTACCAAACACTGCTATGAAACAAAATGAGGTATCGAGAAACTCGAATCCCATTGTCATGTGAAATCCCATAGAGCTATAGCTATAATTTCAGAATTATTTACCAACACATTCGTTCCGCAAGAATGACAACAGTAGTCCCTACGTCTTAGCAAGATTGGTTCAAGAACACAACTTAGACAGTGCGCAAAATTGGTTTCTGAGAGTGACATATTTTTTCAGAGGGTGAGTACTAGTCATCAGCACAATTTATCCATGACTTTGTCATGGTGATAATAATTGTTCTATATGAATGTAGCAACAGAACAACCGCCTTGAAAATGTTACTTGTCGTCGAGATCTTCTTCAGACACATCCCCAACTCCATCGAGCCACCCGATGAAGATCAATGGATACAACGACGATAGGTTACAAACAATGGTGAGCATTCCCAAATTATCAAAATTGTCCTCCGTCACTCCCATGACCTTGGTGAGGGCGGCCCCGACTTCGGTCCCGACCGTAGATGCGCCATTGAAAATGCTCATTAATGTGGCAAAGAGAACCGCTTCAACACCGGGTGGGCAAAGCTTCGCGGCCAACACTAGTGTGGGCAAAAAAGCAACTTGACCGAGAATTGCCAACGCAACGTCGTCACCAAAAACAAACGCGCCGTCCGGGATTCCGAGGGCTCGGTTCGTGTGGGAAATAAGTAGCAGCGAGGATAAGCCGAGGGGTGTCGAGATGATAGACGACCAGAGTAATATCTTTTTGATGGAGACAGTCCTCAAGAACGTTTGGTAGACCCAGACGCCGAGGAGACTCGCCGCAGCGGTCACGAGTCGCACTCTGCCGAGGAATTCAGGTCCCATTCCCAAATCGTTGGTCATGAAATACAAGAAGGCACCGTCAGACGTGGGAGTCGATTGCCAGAGAAAGAGGAAAAGCGCTGGCTTCCAAATAGATGGTTGTCGAATGGCAGCCCACAAGTCTTGCGCTTGTCGCGCCATATTCATGTCGGTCGTCTCGTCCGTCGGAGGTTCGTCAATGCTGAAGGCGATCAATGTGACAAGGAAGGGGAGAATAGCCGTCAGTCCAAAAACATGCCGCGGCGTCATAATGGTCAAGAGAGATCCCGAAAAATATGCCGATAAGAGACCGCCGATAGAGGCGCTGCCCCAGCAGAGCGATTGCAGACCGCCGGCGACTTGCGGGTCGTCCGAATCACGGGTCTGTTGTACCACGATGCCATCGGCCACGACGTCACAAAAGGCAACACAGGCACTGCTGAGAAGAAGGGAAACGACGGTTGCTGTCAGGGTCCATTCGTCGCTCACAGCACCGGCGAAATCGAATCCCAGGGCTAGGTAGGAGAGACAACCGAGAATCCCGCATAGGATGAGATAGGATCGACGACGATACCCAAAGAGTGGAAAGCCATCAGATAGAAATCCGTACAAGGGTTTGATGGTCCAAGGGAGAGCAAATACTCCTGTCAGTGCTGATAGTTCCGCAGGTCCTAAGTGCAATTCATCCTTTAACAGAAAGGTCTGTGCAAGACGAGCCAATCCCAGTGCGCCCTCAACAAAGTAAATGGTCATAATGGCAATGATTTCTGGTGTTGGTTGAATGCCCATTAGGATTTTCGAACCAACGTTTTCAATTGATTTAGAATCGATGGTGGATCTCGTCGTTAACAAATCATCAATATTAAAGTTCAATGTGGATGTCATGGTCGCATTCGTCAGCGCCAGTTGCACCTGCATGGTCTCGAGAGTACGAGAATCGATTGCTTCGGCATCATCTCGCGTTTCCAATGAGAATAAGGGTGATCTTGACGATATTGTTCTTCCACTGCGACAACCATTACGTATTATAGTTGTTGGGTGTTGTAACAAGGATAACGCGGTTGACGAGAGTTTAAACTTCGTGGCACAACAACTTGTTCCACGAGGAGAGAAGGGACCTGAAAACGCAGCCGAAATTGTCAAACAAACGCTGAGAATGGCAAATCTTACAATTAGACCGACATTACATGTGACGCTTTTGACGCATTTGACGTGTCGCCTGCAGCTCGTTCTCGTAACGCACGAGCTCATCGTTCGGAATGATCGTAGATTGATGTGTGTATTCTGAGAATTGTGTGAATCATCTTTTCATCAATGCGGTCGGCTGTTCTTGTTTCGTGCCGTACTGTATGATACAACACTGTACACCATATCTGCTGTCTCATCGAAAAGGAATCTCCGGGTTCCGAAAACTGCGACATTTGCTGACGTGTCGGATGAAATTCCCTAAAATGGATGAAGATTTTTTCGATAGGAACCACCCTCAGATACTATCGTCGGGGCACTGAGCTACCGGTATTGCGAAAATACTGTTTCAATTTCAACTGTCACAGAACTCCAGTATGCAAACTGCATACGTCATTTGAGCAGTTTTGCAATATGTTGAATAAGTCGTACAGTACCTGGTATTCATACCGTTTTGCGAATTCAGTTCCAGTAATGTACACTGTATAGTACCCCCGTACCTCCTACTACAGAAGTTGTGTGAATACGGCAGTTAAATAAAGTACTGGAACGACTAATACACAACAAAAGGCAACGGGCAACATAAACATGAACGACGACACAAGTCTGAGAACGATCGTAATCCATCATGGTAACTCCTCCCTCTGTCCCCACAGTACCATCCTGCCACTCGTCGATAGCTGCATCACCGTCGCGAACAGGTCCCACGCCAGTGTCTACCGGTGCAGGTACAATGGAACGAGGTAATGGCGGTGGGAGTTTGCCGCCGCCACCTCCCAAACCGACTAAAGCTCCGGTCACGTCACTAAAACAACAAAAACAGCAGCTACCTCCTACACATCCGCATTCATCCGCCAAGAGAGCTCTACCAGGAACCAAGAAACCAAGATCGAAGAGAGTCAAGCCATCCGACAATCGATCGACATTAACAACAACGACAGACACTGCCAAGAAACACGTGAATGTCTACGATGCCGTATTGGGCGAAGCGGAGGATTTGTTACAGGCGGCGAGTGAAGCGCAATCCTTGGGACGACTCAAAATGGCATCTGCCTATCAACTTCTTCTACACGCACGCCTCGTAGGATTGGGAAAGAGATTTGATCGAGCCACAGTTATCGACGTTACCCCTGCGATTCCTCCCGACAGTCCTGACGGCAGTGCAACAACCACAACTGCATCATCAGCAGCAGGAACTCCCTCTAGCGCCACCGCGGCTGGTGGAACATTACCAGCAACAGCAGCGACTACACCATTGACAATGACGGATGCCGCTCAACGAACGCCCAATGCGACGACGACAACAACTGCTGCCGCGGAATTATCCAAATATTTGCCATCTCATATTGAATTAGATTCAACCATGATGGAGCATTTGGCCCGTGTCGCAATGGAATTGCACCATCAAAAGACTGGTCGGAAAATTCATTCCGACACACCGACTCCACCACCATTATCATCGACCTCCAAATCGACCGTGGCATGGACGGAAGCCGAAAAGCACCAATGCCAAGTATTGTTGGATCAGGGACTTGGCGACTACGATATCAGTCAAAGAATGAAATCTCGAACAGAGGCACAAGTACGAGCGTACTTGCAAAATCAGAAAATCAGGCAGCGAGAAGCCCGGGCTGTGGAGCAGGATTTTGGGGAGGAACACTCTGCCGCCGCGACGAATACTAGCACCAGCACGACCATGACGCCGCGAAAGAAGGGACGAGGTCGCAAGCCACCCACTCAGGCCATGAATACCGTGCCCAATGCAAATCTAGATGCCAAGGCACTCTTGTCGGGCAAGGGTTTGGGATAATGTCGGGGAAGTGACGTAAGCAGAGAGTCCATCGTTTATGTAAACAAGGGACTGCTAGCAATGCATCAAGAATCAGCAGCGCGGACTACCTCGAAGGATCAACATCACCTTAGCCCTCAGGCTTCCAGATTGTCCTGAAACGCACCGCTCCCTGGTAATGAATGTGACATACGGGAAGCATTCTGGATTGTCGGGGATGTCCTTTCCGGATGATACTTGGACCTAAGACCCTTGGCCACCGCAGTTCCGAGTGCAAGGCTCCTCGAGCACTGAACCCACAACCCAGCAACGTTCTGGCAGTTCATCTACCAGTTCAAGTTTACTACATACCACAAGTATTACAACAGCATTATTTCTACTCGGTGTATGCAGCATGAAGTCTACGGTAGTCTCGTCGTGTGCAGTACTGAACACTCGAACTTGGATCACCGGTCACCGGTACTCTGGTACAAGTAGACTAGCACATATGTTGAAATCCGATAGACTGGCACTCTACTTTGACTCGTCATCAGTTGCATTGCTGCATTCTATATATATTATTATCATATCATAGTGTTATGCAATCAAGCACGAAGTTAAATGTAGTAGACTACGAGTACACGCTGCCAAGTACTCGTACGCACATCTACCGGTACGAGTAGTCCGAGTTGCAGCTAATCGGACATCTGATGTGCGCTAGGGCCGTACAGAGTACAGACGGTAGAAATGTCGAATGCGAAGGGTTCCGCTTCGGATTTCGCATCCACGATTCGGATAGATGCGAAATTGCGAACCGGGCTGTATGAGGCTTCTGTGTGTGCAGAATGCGAGTCATCGTCCAACGAACACTTCAATTTGTCATCTTGAGAGGAAAGCACAGGGTTGCTCTTAGTACTATATAATACTCCGAGTACGTGCCATCATCGGCATCGGAAAATTGAAACCAGGTGTCACTCTTTCATTCGATCACCAGAAACCATGGCTACCGCTTGAAGTTCGCTTCGAGAACCCGAGCTCCACTCCGCACATGCCCCACTGCCCGCCATTCAACTCGACGAGGTTCTGCGAAACGACTGCCAAACGGACGAGTTCCGGTTGTGGCTCTCGCTGAAAACTGAAAACAAGATCCAGGTGCAGTTGCACTCACAAATTAACGCTTTGAGCCGAAACGAACCACAAGAAAAATCACAAGCACACACACAGAAAAGCATGACGCCAGGTGTAAACATGCAAATGACAAATAATACAAGCAGTCTGCTGGCGCACGAAACAATCTCAGACGTCGCCACCTGCCGTCGTCAAGGCGTCAAGTGGAGTCCATTCACGCATACCAACTTCAGGATTGGAATCGTGGTCGGAAGGAATGATGGGCCGGGGGATCATGTGTTGGCACTCTCCAATCCCGCGTCCTCATGCTGCGCAGTGGCCCTGACATTTCTGCACCCTGAGAATGTGAATGTCGAGGAATGGTGCATCAAACACCGAGTCGATGCGGTTCCTCGGGTTGTTGACCTGGACATGCTACTGAACAATCCCATGGTAGATGGGGTGTACATTTCAGGCGCAGCTGAGTAAGTTGTTCACTCACCTCCTTGACACGATAATGCGCTCGCACAAGTCGCTAACAGTTCTCGATTCCTGATGTTCTAGCAACCACGCTGACGTTATCGAGAGGGCACTCCTAGCTGACAAGCATGTCTTAGTGGACGATCCGATCACGACTTCAGTTGACGAGTACTGTCGCCTTGTCAATTTGGCACATTCACGTAAGAGACACTTGCAAAACACTACCATGTTCGTTTATCACTATGCAGTGCGTGAATTTCTGGCCTACGTTCTTCATGAACAACGATTTGGTGAAATCCGTAACGTCGACACGTGCTTCGACATCAACAGCAAGGTCACTCGTTTCTATGGCTTTGAATCTGATGAGAGTAGTGGTTGCATCAACGACTTGTGTCGCTACTGCGCTATAATGGGACTGCTTGTCTTTCAGAGATCAAAGCGTAACGCTTTGACGGCACAAGTCACCAATGTGGAACTTGATGCCAATGGCAACCCGTTACACTGCATCTGTCAAGTCAAATTCGAAGGGGTACGTATGACACATTCTATCTTCAAGGTTGAATCCGTCGTCACAAGTTCTTACCCGCTTGCACATTACATTCTCTCGACAGGACGCTCTCTTGACGATGGACTGTAGTTACGTCACGTACTCCGGGACGCGACAAAGCGTGGACGTGCATTCAGACAGTCATGCTGCCTCCATGGGTGACTTTGCATTTGCTAGTAATAGTCTGGCATGTTTTCGATTGTACGAAAAACCCTCTTCTGATAAATCTCAACAGCAGCAGCAGCACGAGGAAATTGCGAAACGAGGTGAATCAATCGACGTGGATGGGGGTCCACTCCAGGAAGTCTCGGGGTGGAGAAAATTCGCAGAATTGTCGACCAATGCCTACCTGGAAGATGAAATGGACAATAAGCCTTTGCTTGGCAGGTACGAATTTACCTATGCTGCAGTACAAAGTCAAAATATTGTGGCAGCATTGACCCAGAGTTTGAAAGACGGGTGCACAGAAGTGAAACTTGCCGATCTCAATCTAGAGATTCCGTAAGGCAATGATACCTCGGTATCTGAATGATCGTCAAGAGTGCGTTTCTGTTACTCATTTCGCACTTGATTGTAGAATCGCATACTCCAACTTGAATAGTCTTCCAATATTACGAATGCCACCAAAATGTATCGCTTCCCTCGCGTAATGCCATGTCCTCCGTGCAGTATTCCTGACGCGTGGCTGACCAATTCTCCCTGTTCGAGTCGAATGGCTTCGTTCAACGAGGCAAACCAGGTACCACCACCGTCGAAATCGGTGGATGGGTTGAGCGCAATGTTAAAGGAGAGTACCGACCCATCACGATGAGGTTTCAATTCCGTCTGGCCACCTTGAGCGTCATATTTGACCACAAACCCATCTGCCACTCTCAGTTTGGATGGGTCCGGTAAATAGTTTCCGAATTGTGCCGTCAGGAGTGGATAGATTCGTTCGACTAGCGCGACTCGCAGGAATGCCAGGGTCGACGGCAGCTCAACAAGAGGAAGGTCAGTGGTCGGATAGTTCCCGTGTCTGTTTGTCGTCCATTGAATCTCGAGGGCTCGGTCTTCAGCTTCCGCTATGATGCGGTTGCACTCGTCTTCGGTCAAGATGGGCTGACGTGTCTTGTGCAGCAAATGGCCGTCCTGGAAGGGAATAAGTGAATGAAAATCGCTTACAGAGTAACATCTCGTTTGTAAAGAATCGGCATTAACCTGGCTTTCCCTTTGTTCCGGATGAATGAAGGGGGAGCTTGGTCTTGGCGTACCCTGGAATGTGCAGCTCAGAGACCATTTGCTTCGTTGGACCATTTCGAGGAACATTTTTCGGAGAAAAGAAACCGAACGAGCTTTGAATCGTTGCAAGGAGTATCCCTGTAATGAAAGCAATCGCCCTCGCCATGGTGCCGTTCGGCCTCTGCCTATTGTTGCTTGCGGCTAGATCAGGCAGTGATTTTGGCAAAAAACATGACCGATGACGTCGAGAAAGGACCGAAGCGAAACTTACGAACTGCACGTCCGAATGTCACTGTCGCCCATGTTATCCCTTCCGTAGTAAATTAGATATGTAATCATTCATTTATGAATTTAATCAATGCATCGAGTGCGTACAGTACGATGTCGGTCAGCACGTCAGCACGCAGACGTATGACACCAGTACTCAGTACTCGAGTACACCATCAGCACACAAGTAGTGACAGTGTTCGTGTGGTCGGTACACGAGTACTGGCCGACGGTAGACTTAAGGTTAGTAGGACCTAGAAGTCTAACGTTGGACTTGACGGGTGAGGAAGCGAACCTGACGGATCGTCCAGCTTTGGGCGATGGTGTTTTGAAGACATACACCATGGCGGTAGATTTGTTGGTACAAAGATGTAGAAAATGTAGATGCTAACTAGTAAAGGCCTTTACTGTTTTTGGTTTGTGGAAATTATAAGATGAATTGGGATGAAAAATGAAGGTGAGACTTGCAACATTAGTTGGAGTCTCACAAATGAAGTGTTGTCTTAGTCCCACTTCCTGAGTGGTGTTTGGGAAGTGTTGTCCATAGTAAAAAAGAGTGTTGTTGAAGTTATCAACAACACTCATGATTTGAATTACATAGGGAGTAAATTCAAATAGTTTTGTGTTGCAGACCGGTAGTACCAGGTTCTGATCCGTAGAATTCTACGGGAACGGGTCACGGACAGACTAAGAAAAATAAAGGACTGTCGACTGTATTACCGTATGGTATTTAACCTTACAGTAAGACGAGAGACAGTGTGACAGAGTGACGGTAGAATCCTAACAAGTAGCTCCTACAACACAGTACAGCACTCTAGTAGCTACCGGTACCTGGTAGTGATACGGAAAATCCTGATCATCGTATTCGTACATGAGTGCTGCGATGTCGGATCTGGTGTCATTGGATAGTCACCTGATGACAATGATTTGCGTTATTGACCTTCACATCTTCCATGAATGGGTCCCTTAAATTTGTGAGGCCAGTGGTGTCCCTAGGATGCTGCACCCTCAATGAGTGCACAGAAAGGAAGAACTCTGTTGCTTGGTGACATCAGTCCTCTCTGGAGGAGCAAACAAGTTTACAATGATGGAAGCCATCAACGACAATGATGATGTGACTTGGAGATTTTCACATTGTCCATAGGGGCCTGCCCAATCCTATTGTAACAAGAAGGATACCACAATAAAAGGAGAATGTTGGCTGAGGCCTACCCAATCCTGTTGTAACACGAAGGATACCACAATAAAAGGAGAATGTTGGCTCTGTATATTGTCATTGATTTCTTGCAATCTTCATCACTCGCTCCTCAGACTATTTGAGGCAAGCAAACGTCTGTGAAGGATATGCTTGGTTTGTTGTTTGAACTGCTATTGCAATAACATTTATGACTTGGCATCAAACTGAGTTTCATGAAACCAGACTGCACAGCACATTGCTGTGACCAATGATGTCAGTCAATGACATGCACAAGATATGCATGGTTGATAGTGCACTTGCTCGCAATGGCATTTTGACTAGGTATCCAGCTGCTGCTGCAGATTCTATGAACAACACAAATGATGCATGTTGGTGGCAGAAACCATTGAACAGTGGCTGCATGGAGATATGAAGAAGCATCTACCACCAGGGTAGGCAAGTATTGCTTATTGAATTGAACACCAACAGCGTTGTATGCACTAACTTATTAGATGTTTGGCAAGTCATGCTCTGCCACAGGGCTGGACATGTCAGACAATATTGGATATGATGGTTGTCCGTAACGAACACATGTCACAGTAACAGGCAGCTGATACAGGATCTCCCAGCCAACAGAATTGCCACGTGGTCAACATTTGCAGCTGTGGGTGTCATTGCTGTGGATAGTAGTTGCATCACCAGTTCTAAAAACAAGAATTTTATTTAACTTTTTGAGTTCCCCCATCTCAAAAACTGTCTGCTGATTAACACCACCGGTGCCCGATTGAACAGCTTCTGTAATGCTCCAATCCCTCAAACGGTTAACTTCCTGTCTAGTTGCAAGCAGATTTGTTATCAGAGCTCTCAAACCCAGAAACCTTTACCTAATGCTTTCACAACAGCACCACGTCATAATTTAATTGTCTATTGTATTATGACAGGCTATGTTCTTGGCAAGGTCTGATATAACCAATTGCGCGGGTACTTCCCCCTGCCGCCAAACCCTACTAGCCATTTTTGACAAGCAACACGCACTTGGCGTGGTTAATTCATCAGTTGCCTTGCTGCAATGTTTTTCTCGGCATGGCCTGATCCATGAAATGTTATTTGTGAAGGCCACGTGCTGGGACGTGCGTAATTGGCATGGTTTCTCCCTTACGACTTTTATAGAAAGGCAGCCACGATTAACAGACTGAAACCTCAAAAATGAATTTCCATCATGAAGCCCATAAAACAACGCCATAAACCTGATTTGATGATTTGATCCTCCGAGTATCGTTTATTCGAACTCAATTCGAAAGTGAGGACGTTTTGGTGAAATGCAAGAATTTTCCTTGAGTCATGAAATCGTATTTATAGGGTGGGGGACGGAGGGACCGCCCCGTACGACTCCCAGAGAGCAGCTACCAGGTACTGTAGTACATACTTGACGGAACAATCTTTTCAATACCGGCTATCAATGGACAGTGATGACAGAATGCATGATAGTACTAGAGTACTAGTACCAGGATTTATGACCTGGCGCGGATCTACTCTGTTCTCAGTTCATTTGTGCCTATAGTCCTGTACTGTACCAGTAGTGAAGGAATGTGCGTAAAAGTCGGAAAACGCATTATAAGTGTTGATGACATTTAATCGAAATCCGGATGGTGCCGCGGAAACGCATATCCGAAAAGTCGTGGGGTGAAGGTCCCCTAAGTAACGAGTTGTAGTTAGAAAGGTGGGAGTACCACTAGTGAATGGACCAATGTGTGTCCATGTCATTCTCCTCCTGTCATACTATATTTGCAATCTCCGCATCACGCGTCGTTCGTCACGCCCAACTTGCGTGCACAAATCGATCCCTTCAGTTTTCTTTGTCAATGGACGGTCGTTATATGTTGCAATCCTCGGTCGTGCGATCAGTGTCACTCACCATACATTCCAAGAATTGCATCTAAGTTTATGAATAATGGCTGGAGGAAGGATGATGCTACTGCGGGTCATCTTGTTGTGTTCGTTGATGCTATCATGCGTGAGAGCCAATGTGGCAGTTCCTTACCCCGGTGAGATTTACGAAAATCAACCAGACGGAACAGTAGCAACTCTTCGACTCTCTGGCCATCCATACACAGGGGTCTTCCAAACAGATTCACTCGGCCACCCAGTCCTTCGTGACGAGAACGGATGGTTCGTCTATGCTTCCTACGACAATCCGTCACACTCGAATGATCGAAGAAGACGACAATTGCGACCTTCCAATCGGAGAGTAGGGATTGATGCTCCTCCCTCCCATCCTCCTCCTGATCTAAGAACCTTGGCAATGACGCGCTCACGGCGCGATGCGGAGGTGCATTCCGATGCCCCACCCATGGATTCCAGAGCGGGGAATATGACGGAGATCCGCTCGAGACTGAACGATTTGCTTTGTCAAGGGATGGACCGATCACCGTGGTGTCCCAACCGCCCAGTCAACATACTCAACTTGGGCCGATCAGCGATCATCCAGGGAGATCAATGGGGAGGAGTGCTTAATGTTATTGTGATACTAGTCAAGTTCAGCGACCAAGCCGACAGGCCAGTGGCCGACGTATCACAATTCAACACACTTTTCAATGGCGACGGCTTCGATGATGCAATCATACCAACTGGCTCTGTCAAACGATTCTATAAAATACAATCGGGAGGCAAGCTTGAAGTCAACGCGTTCGTGGAGGATTGGATCGTTGCACCAGAGACAGAGGAGTTTTATTCGTTCGGCAAGAATGGTTTGGACGCCAAGTTTACCCAAGTTGCAAACGGTGCCCTGGATCGAATGGATGCTCGTGGGACGGATTGGTCATTTTTTGATCGCGACCAGGTAAAGAATGAAGAAAACTGTTCGGAACAAAAATCGATGTAACGTAAATGTCAGCCCAACGCTCACATGACCTGTTTTCGCTTGTGCAGGACGGGACTCTGGACGCAATATTCATCATACACAGCGGCTACGCCGCAGAGGTCGGTGGAACCGATGGATTCACAAACAAGGAGTTTGGACCACATCGCATTTGGTCTCATCGCGCCTCCGTCGGATCGACTGATGCGTGGCATTCAAAAGACGGGTTGATGCGAGTCGAATTGTATGCCTGCACATCTGCCTACTTTGGCAACGATGGACAGCGTATGACTAGAGTTGGTGTTGTCGGTCATGAAATGGGTCACATGTTTGGTGTTCCAGATCTGATGGGGAGCAACGGCTATGGAACTGGAAACTATGACTGTATGGGTAACATGTGGGGCCAAGACCGTACTCAGTATTATCCAGGGCTCATGGGTGCGTGGTCCAGAGCGACAATAGGATGGCTGACGCCGACTATCCTCGACCAGCCGGGAAGATATTCGCTTCGTGCCGCCGTCGACTTTCCAGAAGCTTACAAAATTACACATGGATTTTCTGTTGGGGAATATCTACTCATTGAAAACAGAGTCCGGAGGGAATACGATGGCATGTTGGATGACCATGGTATCATCATCTGGCACATTGACGAAAATAGCAGTACCGATTGGCAGGGGAACCCTGGATGGCCTGATCAAGTTGGATGGCCTGGGAATAATAATCATTATCAAGTCGCCGTTGTTCAGGCGGACGGACTCTACGAGTTGGAGTTGGGCATCAACCTTGGAAATCTTGGTGATTTATGGAAGAGTGGAATGAGCCTTGATCCTGGCCCGGCCTCCAATACCGCCGTCGTCGGTGCCAACTATCCCAATACGGATTCATATGCAGCGGGGATATCCAAGAGAACCGGCGTCAGAATCAGTGGCTTCTCAGAAGCAGGTGACGTAATGAGTTTTGATTTGGCGATAGACGGCATACCATTTCCAACGTCGGCACTGACCCCTGAACCAACACTTGATCCAACTGGTACACTCACTGCAATCCCGACATTGCCTCGGACGCCCTCGCCTACGGTTGAGCTTACCAACCCTCCAACCCTCAATCCAACGAATATTCCAACGCCTAGGCCTACACCATTGCCAACTACAAATCCTACGCCGGTTCCTTCTAGTTCACCCACGAGCATTCCGACACCTCGTCCGACTCCACTGCCAACGACCGAGCCTACTAAGGCTCCAACTAGTGTACCGACGAGAGTCCGCACACTTCGTCCGAGTGCTTTGCCGACGGTCAATCCAACCGAGGCTCCATCACGCCCACCTTCGAAACTCCCTACACCTCGTCCAACTCCTTTTCCAACTGCCGAGCCTACTGAGGCTCCGTCTCGCCCACCTTCGAAACTTCCCACCCCTCGTCCTACTCCTTCTCCAACTGCGGATCCAACCGAGGCTCCATCTCGTTCACCTACGCCTCGTCCATCTCGTTTGCCAACGGTCGAGCCGACTGAGGCTCCAACGAGTGCACCTACCAGGCTCCCAACACGTCGTCCAACTCCTTTGCCGACGGTCGATCCAACTGAGGTTCCAACGAGTGTACCTACCAGGATCCCCACACGTTATCCGACTCCTTTTCCGACGGTCGAGCCCACTCAGGTCCCAAGCAGCGTACCTACACCTCGTCCGACTCATGTGCCAACAATCGAGCCAACGAATGTCCCCACACCTCGACCGACTCCTTTGCCTACAGCCGAACCTACCGAGGCTCCATCTCGTCCACCAACGCCACGTCCAACTCAGCTGCCAGCCGTCGATCCTACGGTGACACCGATGAGTGTACCGTCGAGAACACCAACAACTCGCCCGACCCCATTGCGTACATCAATCCCTCTTCAGACGCGCTTACCAACGGGTGGGGACACAGCTCCCAATGGGAAGACAACGCCAACATCAACACTCCGTTTGAGCCCGTCGCCAACAAGCCCTGTCTCTGCAAAACAACCTCAGGACCCGAAAGCGCTGTCCAGCGCTCCATCATCCCAAATCCCTGTCGCCCTTATCCCTGTGGTGTTGGATACGCGCGGGGCATTCTAGTTGATGCATCGATTCAATCGGAGCAAACGACCGAGAGTCCAACTTCTTCACCAACATCAAGTCCATCGATATCGGGATCACCCGATTTGGTCGAATTTATTCCGGTCACGGCTCCTATTTTCTCTGCGTTCGCATTGACGCCCGCTTTCGCGTGGGTCGAGTTATTGGGTTCCCCCACGTTGGATCCGACGAGTGAGCCCACTACCTCCCCAACTGCTGGCCCAACAACTTCTCCGACGACTGCGCCCACGTCCTCCCCATCCGAAGGCCCAACCGTTTCTGTGTCTCCGTCCGCAATGCCGACGTCGACGCCGAGCATGGGACCTTCAAGATTGCCTTGGATTAGTCGGGAACCGTCACGGGCACCTTCCCTGTCGCCATCGTTGAGACCAAGTTTCAGCCCGAGTTTGAAGCCATCCGTTGCTCCTACGATGTCGCCATCAGAGAGTAAGAGCCCAAGTGTTGAACCATCGCCAATGCCAACTATCTCGCCATCATTGAGACGAAGCGAAGGGCCAAGTCTTGGCCCATCACTGTCTCCCACCAATAAGCCATCCGTGTCTCTCAGCATACAACCACCAACGCTTCCGCCAGCGATTATTCTATCGTCGGTATCGGTTCCATCAAAACCATCTGCCGACGACTCCTCCGATAAAGGACTCCCAGCAAGTGCGCCAAACAATTTTCCTTCACTCGTCTCGTTCAAGGAATCTCATCCCGACGAATCAGGGAAGTCTTTGTTCGATTTCTTGTCGGGTGCAACCGTTGCTCCGACGTCTTCACCGAGTTGGAAGCCAAAAGGGAAACGTTTTTGGTATCAACTTTATTCAATTTTGAGAGGGAAGAAGAAGACTGAAGACGATTAGTGGCCCATCCTAATCACCGTTGTTGCAAATACTCCCTTATTTGCCAACAAGTAAATATATCCAGCTGCTACGCCTTGAGTAGGCAGTTACCCTATACTCGCTACATCCTCTTTTCTTGTGTTGTAAGCCCAATTTATTTCCCAAAACAAGTCTCCACTCCGAAGCTAATCTTGGTCTCATTCACTAATGGTGATCTCACATCCAGACATGCTTGCATTACTTCGTAAGTAATCCAGATAGCATCTCGATATTGGTTCCACGTTAGTACTCCAATGTTATCCAATAGATTGTACCCTTTGTTGCATCTGGTTTATTCATTTGCTCGTGTTACCTATCGTACATTGTAGATCGGACTAGCTTCCTGCAGCTATGTGGGAATAACGATGCCGACAGAATGCTCTGTCTCCAGGGCACCGTCCACCGTCCAATCGGTACCATTGTAGCTCGGTAGCTCGGTACCACAAGAGCGGTAATAAGCCGTTATAATATGACAGATTCTGATACGGAGCACACGTTTTGTCTTCATATTTTCCGGTTTCCTGCCAAAAAACTTGACATCGCCTGTATTTTCGAACGGAACGTGATTTGTCAATGACAACCCGTTTCTCATGCCTTGCCATAGCTTTTGTGGCGACTTGGTTCTTTCTATCGAATGCCGACGCTTCATCGGATTATTCCCGCGCACCTGCAAGACAATCGGGGCAGCGAAAGGGCATGCGAAACGTTTCTGAAAAGAAGCAACGACGACAACAAGTCTTGATTGACCTTTCTGACTTTGACCCTATTGACATCATGGACAACGAAGAGGAGGAGAGGCTTCTTTCTCTTCTTGAAAGTATCGACAGGGAAGAAGTTAAAATTGTCTCAGAGAAGAGAAAATCTAAGAAGACCATGAAATCCAAGAGAAAACGAGTCAAACGAGGGGAGTCAGTTGCACTGATGCAGAATCGTCCAACAAACGACCCGCCACACCCCGCGATCGAAAGAGCAGTTAATGTTACCACCAGCTTCGAGATGCCGTTGAATCCTCAATTGCAATCTAGCCCGCTCGACGCCTCGCCAGGCCGTGCAGACCTGAATTCCTCATCGACAGGACACGCCGACCCAAAGAAGGAGCTGCATATCGTTGAGGACACTAAGATTGTCACAGAATCGTCTCGGAGCGTCAGTGTTGCGGAAGGGCAAGATGAGATCGAAAGGCAGATTCCGATGTCAATACAGCGTATTCTTGACACAGGAGACAGGATCACTCAACCGATTGTGCAGCAAAGGTTGGATAGTCCTGAGGTGCAGCAACCCATAGAACAGCCCTTGCGCCATGAGAATTCACTGCCCTACTTGCCCCAATCGCCAACGTTTTCGCACCACAATCCACAACCAAGGCTACAAAAGACGCACAAATTGAGCATGCTGGAACAGCGTGCGGCAATGCTGTCTTATACTACTCCATGGGTTATTGACTTCTTGCAGTCACGCCCCAACGATGCACTTCTGGCAGTCCCTCGTGACTTCCTCGGCGATGGATTTAATCTAGTACACCTTCCACCACTCGTGGAGCGATTCGTCGGCAGTGTGGACTTGTCCTTTCCGCTGTACAAAGCTGCTCTCCGTCTCATTCTCAGTAACGAGCAACTTTCTGACATCCCTCCATTGGTGCAACAAGCCGCAGAAATTTTGTACGCACTTATCCACGGCCGTTTCGTTACGTCTCCCCGAGGTCTTGACACCCTTCGACGCACCTTGATGCACCACAAGGAAATCTTTGGCAAGTGCCCGCGACCGTCATGTCGGGGAATGCCTATGCTTCCACACGGCGACAGCATCCCAGGTCGAAATGCACAGCGCTACTGTTTTTCGTGCGGTCAAGTGTGGGAGTGGTGGGACTCAAAGGTCGATGGGAGTGCGTGGGGTCCGTCTCTGTGTCATTTGTATTTATTGACGTACGGCAAAGGTTTGTTGGGTGGCGTTGGAAGTATGCCACAACAGAACCCTACTGCCACCGTGCCGACTATTTTTGGTTTTCAGGTCCACTCGGCTGCACTACGAAGGCTCCACGAGCATTGATCCTTAACAGGTCACGTTTCGTCAAATGTCTTGTGCTACTTGGACAGTGCTACGCGCACAAATCTGCGTGGTACATGTTTGCTATGGAGGAAATTAGTCCCCATTATTGCTTTGCGAGGCGGGTCCCCAAGAAATCCTCGTTTTCATTCACGGTCAAGTATCCTCCTCTGCTTCCGATTCGGAAGAGGCGTCGCTCACATGACTTGCTCTCTTAAGAACGATCCGGTTCGGATTCAAAAGGCAAATTGATCCTCCAAAGCGTCGTCATTGTCGCTGTCGACCTTTTCCTCTGCGTGAGCTGGATATTTCGCTGCGTCGTCCAGTTTTCGTTTCTTGGACCGCCTGCCCTCCTGCGCTTTTTCAGCCGCCAGTTCCGATAAATTGGGATCGATCCATGCGTTGGTTTCTGTCAGCAGCGTCACAACATCCTTTGCCATTGGCTGCAGTTCACGAGTGAAGAAGCTATACACTGTTGCTGGTTTGTTTCCCGACCTTCCAGCTCGACCACATCGATGGACGTACTGCTCGAGTGAGATTGGAAAGTCGTAGTTAATGACCGAGTCGACGTTGGGGACGTGAATACCTCTTGCCGCAACATCCGTCGCAAGTAATGTTTGAACCTTTCCACATTGAAAGTTGAAGAGCACGCGTTCACGATCCTTCTGACTCAAGTGGCTGTGCAGTTCCGCACTTGCGAATCCGTCCTTTTGAAGCAGCTTTGATACGTACTGAAGGGTCTTGATCCTGGCAAAGAAAACTAGGCATAAGGATTGTGTCCGACTTTCCTTGTCCGATCGCACCTTTTGTAGTGTTGTCACTAACTTCCTGGGTTTCTTGTGCGCCGAGCACACATGCAGTATCTGAGTAACATTCGATGGAATCCTAGCAAGATCAAGCGGACTATGGTGTTTCTTCTTGGGGTGCTCATCGATTTCATTTTCATTGGCTTGATTCTCCTCCTCGTTTACTGATGACGAGGCCGGCACCACAGCCTGACTTTCCTCGGTCGCTGTCACTTGGGTCTGGCCCACTGTGACAATGTTGACCTTGACAACGACATGTTTTTCGCTAATCCAGTCATTCCATTTGGAAGCAGCTTCTGGGAAAGTTGCTGAGAACAAGCATATTCTTCGATTCTCATCTTTGCCCAGAATCGCCATGATATCGTCAACTTGCTTCGACATGTCGACTTGAGTCGCCATACGATCGGCTTCGTCCATTACAACCCACTTGAGATTTGACAAGCTGCCCTTTACGACCTTGAGCAAATCTCCCAGTCGTCCTGGGGTACCAGTCACCACCAATGGCGAGTCCACGGAGGAGAGCGCTTGAAGTTGGGTGTCACGATCAACCCCACCATAGACCGCTACGATAGACACGTTTCTGCATTTCGTTCGTTTCAAATCTTTCTCAGCCTGAAGTGCCAACTCTCTGGTTGGCACCAAAACAATTCCTTGAATACCAGTATCTGACGCCACGTCAATCTGATTCAACAGCGGCAAACCGTAGGCATATGTCTTGCCACTTCCAGTAGGAGCAATTCCAATCATATCAATTGTTGATCTCAGCAAAATCGACCACGTTTGCAATTGTATCGGAGTAGGACTCCAGGTCGTGGTCGAACCAGCCTTCTTGCCTCGATTCTCCACGACAGTCCATAATCTTTGAAGTGGTGCCAGCAATTCTTGTTCGTTCAGATCCGATGCGACGAAAGGAGGCGGGATGACGAAGGACGTGTCATCACCAGTGTAAGTAACCACCAGAGACGCTGCCTTCTCATGGCGATTGTGGCCCTCCTCACCTGTTGTTATAATGGGTTCCTTTCGCAAGGATCGATTCCTCTTGCCCCGCTTTCCCATCTCAGAGTCTATTGGTGTCAAATATGCTACAAGTACTACAGTAGATGCGGGGAGGCTTCAATTGGATCAATCATGCGATCATCGGTACAACGTAGGTCGACAAACTACGACAAGACTGGCGGCGGGACTGTGGACAAATTTATGGACGAAGGTTGCGGTCCTCGTAGCACCTCTCTAGTACAACGTACTATTCCAGTATGACATAGGGAGTATTCAGTGGTTTCCAGTTTCCATATCATACTCCTGTACTCCGATTCGTACCCGGTACATGTACTTGTACTCCTACTACTACATCTTATGTACACTGATCTGTGGCCCGCGCGACCGCGCGTACGAGTATGATACTTGTTGTTTCATACTACCAGGTACTGGTACCAGTACCACCAGTATATGATATCATGATATCATTCTTCGGTCTTGGATCCATCATGTCATCATGTCTGATATGACATACGACAGATGTGACCATAGCACCAAAGATCATATGAGGTTGCTTGTCCTTCGAATACACTATTACTCTACCGGTAGTCTAGAGTCTAGAGAGAGAGACTACTTGTAGAGCTAACATGAAGCATTCAGAGCTCGGACAGAGTACTTCTCATTTCTATCATGTGAAAATCTCCAAGTGTACGCATGATTTTATACTTGGGATACCCTCCGGAGTACGACGTACAACTCCGAATACACCTACGCAATTAGCTGGTCGAGGTTCTATGCCATAGCTGCTATCATACATCAGCTGCAGGTGATGCTGAAAGACATCAAGATGACACAAATGTTCGTTTATCCTTCGAATTCTAAATGCATCTCGTAAGAAATGATATGTTCGTCCTGATACCATCCACATGAACCGCATACAGATGAAATAGACTTTTTGGAAGTTGAAATCCCCGTGTCGATTAACATTTTCTCGATCAGCTAAATCCATTGGATTTGTGTGATGAGAGATGAACTTCCGCATGATAGATCCAGTTGCCAAAGCTTGACAACATCAATTGTGACAGTAACGTGCGGACTAGTCCCGACGCATGGAAAGCTCGCGAGGCCTTGAGTGACGGCGGCCGCAACATCTGCTTCGATGGTGTTGCTCGTTTCGATAAACGTGGTTTCGTACAATAGCTGCTGTGCGGCTAGAACTGAGGAGGTTTGCGCCAACTTCCTTCCATCACCATTGTCACCGTTGCACCCTCTGCAGGCCTGAGAGGAAAAGTTGTTTCTGAGTCAGAATTGCGATACGAAACGAACAAAAACGTGATCGCCGCAAGTGACTTACTCCGCCACCCTTCCAGATGTATCCAGTCTGCAATCTTCTGCGAATCCAATTATCTCCACCAGTTGTACCAGTCGTGGTGGTCGAAACGGAAATGGGCTCATCACAAACGCCAGAGACGAATTTCGAATCCGGCATGCTACTCATCCCGGCGGAGATAAGTGTCGCATTGATCATTTCGCCAATACTGTCCAGTGTTGCAGCGCTGCATTCTGTAGCACCAGTCCCAGGAATGACGGAAGTTTCAACGTTGAAAAAGACAGCACCCCCGCCATACGGACAAGAGCTCCAAGGTCCTGTTCCTACCAGATTCCTGTTACCATGGCGGAGGTTCGACGCTGATGCAACCATGAGCATTGTGGCGAGAGGGTATAGAAAGGCCTTCATCGTCACTGACAGTAGCTTGATAAGGGCGACACACGAGAAGCGAGAATGCAGAAAAGTGAGCCTTGCAATAACATTGGTCTGCTATGTGCATATGGCGGCCTTGTTTGGACCGTAAAAGGACATACCGATTGATTTATACTGATCTCTATGAGAGAAAGGGGATAATGTCTGATCAATGTGATTATTCACGAATCGGAATAGGACGCTGAGTCTTCAAACTTCAAACATCTATTCCCCAATGACTTTGACCTTTGAACAAATATGCCCCTCGAGTGCTCAAAGCCTAAAAGTATAAATGCAGAGCAGTTCATTAGAATCGTAAGTGTACATAGCTCTCCGGGAGAAGGAGACACGTTTTGCAGAAGGGTAATCCTTCAAGCTCCAGTGGAATCGATTGTCGTAGTTTACGTCATACGACACTCAGAAAGTCATTCAAGAGCGAATTAACTTTTGTCGGATTCACGTTCGTTGTTGGCTGTTTCACGAGCAACTAAGACTGCCGGTACCCGGTACAGTACCGGATTTGGGAGTTCTACTACTATACTGTATGCATACGGAAGCGATTAGAATGCAAGGAAATGACGTCAACATTTTTGTCACAGAACTTGAGTTTTTGGAATCTTGATTTTCTCACTTCACCGGAGCTATTTTTCAAGACGCTCGTATTCAAAACTTCGTCATACATACAGAACATAAATCTGCCCGACATTGGTTTGGCATCCCACAATTTTGAAAGGATAGTTTTTTGCTGAGGTCAAAATATGACAGACTTCTTTAACCCAGTAAGGACACATTTTTGACAGGAATAAAACAGGAGCATAGTTTCATTCCTGTTTTGTTGTTCTGAAAGGAAAGGCCTACTAAATGTACATTGGTTGCACAACACACAGGCATTTCTTCATTTATGTGGTGGACTTGCTCCAGTAACGAGTGCAACACTGTACAACTGGAATCACAGTTCCTGTCAATTCAAATCAAGTTCATGTTATCCCATCAGATTGTGCATCCATTAGGACCATTTTGGAATTAGAGTCAACACTGGGTTTTGGAAAACTTTGCAGAGATACTATCAACAACACCAGAGAGGACGTGTGAGGAGTGTTCTTCAAGTGACTTTGGAAGCACTCCTCATTTCATGCCCTGCGCTTTATCCCAAATTTTCAATTGCCAATTTTACATGTTTTACTGGTGCCACACACTCTTTCTGATCTGAACATAATTACATGTTCTGCATGTCATGTTGAAAATTGACCATGACGAATATTACCTGCCTTTGCATGATGTCACTTTTAGCTCCAGCAGCACTCTGGACATGTGTCAGCAGGAGAAGCCATTACAACAGGACACACTACAACAACAACACACAATACTGCAACCATTAACAACAATATTGCTTGCACTGCACTTCTTCCTCTGCCTGGTGATACTGTAGCAAGTTCACACACTACCGGTAGTCCATCTACCATTAATATACATACTGACAGTACCAATGGTATTGTACTGCTATTAAAAGCGTGTACCGGTACATGGTACCTGGTAACGCTCTCCGGATTCCGCATCATCTTCTGCTTTCCGCTGTGCGATAGGCGATATCGCAATAGCAATAGCAATAGCAATAGCAATAGCAATAGCAATAGCAATAGCAATAGCAATAGCAATAGCAATAGCAATAGCAATAGCAATAGCAATAGCAATAGCAATATCAATAGCAATAGCAATAGCAATAGCAATAGCAATATCAATAGCAATAGCAATAGCAATAGCAATAGCAATATCAATAGCAATAGCAATAGCAATAGCAATAGCAATAGCAATAGCAATAGCAATAGCAATAGCAATAGCAATAGCAATAGCAATAGCAATAGCAATAGCAATAGCAATAGCAATAGCAATAGCAATAGCAATAGCAATAGCAATAGCAATAGCAATAGCAATAGCAATAGCAATAGCAATAGCAATAGCAATAGCAATAGCAATATCAATAGCAATAGCAATAGCAATAGCAATAGCAATAGCAATAGAAAGTAATAGCAATAGCAATAGCAATAGCAATAGCAATAGCAATAGCAATAGCAATAGCAATAGCAATAGCAATAGCAATAGCAATAGCAATAGCAATAGCAATAGCAATAGCAATAGCAATAGCAATAGCAATAGCAATAGCAATAGCAATATCAATAGCAATAGCAATAGCAATAGCAATAGCAATAGCAATAGCAATAGCAATAGCAATAGCAATAGCAATAGCAATAGCAATAGCAATAGCAATAGCAATAGCAATAGCAATAGCAATAGCAATAGCAATAGCAATAGCAATAGCAATAGCAATAGCAATAGCAATAGCAATAGCAATAGCAATAGCAATAGCAATAGCAATAGCAATAGCAATAGCAATAGCAATAGCAATAGCAATAGCAATAGCAATAGCAGCCCATTGTCCGTCGCGCACCATCGCACCATCGCACCATCGCCGATCGCGTATTGATATCTACTAGCACAGGGTGTTTGTACCTTGTACTGGTACCAGGTACTGTAGTAGACCGTAGACATCGAATCCCATTTTGGGGGAATTGGGAACCATAACTCTAATTTAGAAAATACCTACCAGTTGATTTAAGATTTGCCTTCAATGAGGTGGTGTCGAAACGTACGTAAAGTGAATACTGGAGGACAGTACCTTCTGGCTTTGATGGTCGATGACATCGAAGTCAGTCGGCTACCATATTTTTTTGACGATGATGAAAGTTGCCGTTCTTCTTTTGTCCAGCCTGGCTATTGCCAGTGCATTCGCTCCCATTCCGCAGCAAGTTCGTGTCTCGACTCAGCTTGCCGCCGACCGCCGCGAGATTTTGGCTCTTGGTGGCATCCTTTTGGCCGGCTTGAAGAATCCTGCTGCTGAAACATTCAAGGCGAGACCCAAGACAAAGGGAAATTTCATCCCCGGGAAGGGAATTCGTCAACACGATGAAATGTTGATGGCTGGCTTGAAAAATCCTGCTGCCGAGACCTTCAAGGAGCAAGCAGACTAAGGAAACTTTATCCCAGGCAAGGGCCTTCGCCAACATGACGACTTCTTGCTAGCTGGCTTGAAAAATCCTGCTGCCGAGACCTTTAAGGAGCGAAGCACACGAAGGGAAACTTTATCCCAGGAAAGGGCCTTCGTCAACATGACGACTTCTTGCTAGCTGGCTTGAAAAATCCAGCTGCCGCGACCTTCAAGGAGCGAAGCAGACAAAGGGAAACTTTATCCCAGGAAAGGGCATCCGTCAACATGACGACTTCTTGCTCGCTGGCTTGAAAATCCTGCTGCCGAGACCTTTAAGGGGCGAAGCACACAAAGGGAAACTTTATCCCAGGAAAGGGCATCCGTCAACATGACGAGTTTTTCGCATAGTCTCCGCCGCTTAGTTGATGTTCAATGACAGACGCTGTCTGTTCTTACTAGATTACGTCCTGTGTGGAGTGCAACAGGATACAGGTTATTCGATTCGGCTTGAATGGTGTTCAGTACCGGAGTAGTTTGTAGAGTCTAATTGCGCTACGGCTTCTTCGTCAGTTGGTGCTTTGAGGACATGCGTTTTGAGAGCTTGTACACTGTAGTAGTATCTTCTGTATGGTGAACTCCTTGGGGCTACTTGCACTGTACAATAGAGTACTTGAGAGCATGCAATACCAGTATGCATACCGTCGATCTTCGAGCCGACCGCAACCGCATTTACTACATCTTCTTTACCCTGTTTGCTCCACTGCTCTCTATCGGTAGTAACGGTGAAAGCAAACAGCGGGTATACGATGTTGTTTCTTTTCCTCGTCATCGTGGCCTTCCTCGTTCGAACGTATCAGGTGCTGAGTTCAATTCAGAACCACCGTGATACAAAAGAACGACCCGTGAGAACGAAACTACCCCTAAAGACGTTAGTCGTCCTTGGATCCGGTGGCCACACGACGGAAATGCTTCAAATGATCCAACAATTGAATCCACAAACTTACGACCCCTTGGTTTATATTGTCGCTACAACCGATGACACGAGCGAACGACGAATCAACGCGTTTGGAGGGAGGTTGCCTTCTGAAACCTATTTCATACCCAGAAGTCGAGAGGTTGGCCAGTCTTATGTAACCTCAATTGCGTCCACGCTGTACGCCATGATATTCTCCTTGTGGATTGTTTTCAAGACACGTCCTGCCTTGCTCCTCTGCAACGGCCCGGGAACCTGCATTCCAGTTGCTGCAGCTACACTGCTGGCTCGAGTTTTCGGACTCTGTGAAGGCAACGTTGTGTTTGTGGAGAGCTTCTGTCGGGTCGAATCGCTTTCGCTCACCGGTAGGATACTTTATCCTATCGCAGACATGTTTCTGGTGCACTGGGATGAGCTGCATGCCAAATTCCCTAGATCGCAAACCGTCTCGACTTTTGTCCCCAATACATCAAGAGGGAGTTGATCGAAACAACCACCGAACAACAACCTCTTGCACTCATGGTTTATGCTAGATTGTTTCTTTTTCTGCCTGCTCGGTCCCTCGAGGTCATCGCGTAACGAATGTCCAGCAGCCCAGAGGCAGTGGATTGTCCTGAAGAAAACCATCACCCCTGCAACATTCCAGTGAGGAAGCCAGCGTAGGCACAGTACACTACAGTTCAGCCGCTACCCAAGAAATCCTAAGGTCCCTGATGAGCTGATTGCAAATAGGATATCAAATCTGGGAACTGTCTCGTACTTATTATCAATTATATAATTACACACAAAGGCTGATGGTTCTGAATAAATGAGGAGAAGTTGCACGACTCTAAAACCTGCCCTCGCTAGAACTCCCATCGGCGTATATCTTACTCAACTTCGGGTTGGCAATCAAGCTGCAGGTATCGTATCCAGTCTGAAAGTATCCTGTGGGACATACGACGGTATCAAATGACTGCGGCTTCTCCGAGCAATATGCCCCTACTGAAGGACAATCTGCTTCTACCAGCAACGAGTTACCATCTGTGAACACAGGGAGCCGAATTCCATCGCGTTCAAATCGTTCCAAAGCTACACCGTTGCCATCCCTGCCTTCATCCGTGTATTTAGGGAGGAAGAAGTCGGGTCGACCCACAAACGTCTTTGGCGTCTGGATCAAACGAAGCGTTAAGACGCCATTTGTGCTGACGTGGTACGTGTTCCCGATGGATTTGCGCACCGCGGCCACTGATGCGACTTGGCGAAAGGTGTCCTGGCACGTGTACTGAACAGAAGGTTTACAATAACTGGAGCTCGCAGTGATAGTGAATTTGGTTCCAGGTGGATAGGCGATACTCAGGAGCATTGGAGTGGCAGGGTCAACTTCGATCTCGCTAAAGCGAATTGACTTCGGAGCGCCTTTATAAAGCTGCAGCTTCCAGCCAAAGCCCCCCACCGGACCTACAATCTGCGCATTCGCCGTAACCGGAAGGCCTGCATCGTTTTTGTACTTTCCTCCCAAATGCTTGATACGACCCACAGCATCGCATGGAAAACTATTGCCGTTTCCGCAATGGGACACGCCGACCTGTGCGTCAAGTGTGCTGTCCCACTTCATCGTGACGCTGCCAAGTCCTCGCTGAGGCCCACTGTCCAGCTTGAAGAACCAAAGTGGACCTTGCTGGTCAAATACAACTATTTCGAGGAAGGTCACTTGTCAGTCCATGTTTCTATGATACGAACTACCACGGAAAGCACAAATCCATCAAGATGTTCGTACCTTCATCGTCAACTTTCCACCACATGCCTGCGTCAGCAAACCCAGACGCAATAACAGACCGCTCCCCCAAGCCTGTGACCGAACCATCAATGTCATACCAGTTTTGCAATCGTCCAGAATTTGAATTCGGAAGACTGATCGGCCTGAAGTCGTGCATTCTGAATCGTCGTCCGCATTTCTCAAACTTGACACCTCTTGTCGCATGCATCACTTCTGGTACATTCTGGTCACTGAAGGCCTCCATCGACCAAACCGAAGAATTTGGATCACACCCGATGTCACGTTCATCGCCGCAACCTCTGGTCAAGCCCTGGTCATACTGTGCATAGCTTGCGGACCGATAGCCACAGTTTCTGAAGGTTATATCGTAAATGATGTGCTCCTGGTTAGTATCGTACCACGAGAATCCAACTGCTGGGATTTTACTGGCGCTGGCAGAACTTGGTAGAACGATTGGGGTTCGACTTCGACATGCGACCAACACGTCGTGAGCTGAGAAACCATCTGTCGCTTGCGCTTGCATGCAGAGGCCGCAGTCGTGGCATTCGAAGCCAACGACATCCAGTCTTCCACCCCAAGAGTTAAGTCCAATGCTGGGCGTCAGGAAAGCTTTATTATTCGATACCCTCATCCACGCTTGTTGCCATTGAGTACAAAACGAACCACATCCAGCGGACGACTGGCATTTATCAAGCAGGCATGTACTCCGTTGGTTGTTCAAATCTCTCCCAGCCTGGTATTCAAGAATCCCTTCGGCGTTGTAATACAGAGACCCACCGAAGTAGAAAGCTGCTGCACGGTTCCACCACCAACCAGTCGAATGTGCAGTATTGCCGTCGATCACCAACTCCCTGACACTGGACGGTCGAAGGTTCACGTCACGACTCAGGCCTGTTGGTGTTAGTAGATTGGGAAACGCAAATCCCGCCCACCCACCCGACGCAGCATTCCCAATTATGAAGTTATGGACATTCGTTATGTAGAATGCGGATGCGGTAACATCAGCAGGAAAGTTGAGACTGCTGCTTGGCGTGTACAAGGAAGTGATCAGACCAGTGCCCTTCGCTGGATCGGGACCAATAATGTGGATGTGAGCGCCCAAATTGTACTCTATCCTGTTGTCATGCTCAATTCCATCCTCGAGATAGAAGCAGTAACCGGAAACATCGTACGCAACATTTTCTGATACCTCGATGAAATGTGGCATGAACGGATATACAGCGATAGAATGATCTGTGCACAGAAGAATCGCGGAAGTAGCAATCGGAACAACTTTCTCCAAGGAGATGAAAATGCATAGGGTATCGACCCATGACGTTGGTCTGTCCCATTCGATACAGCTCAACGCCCTCGACGTAACCTTTGCCACCTTGATGAACTATAATGTGCCCGCCGTATCCAGTCAAAGATTTGTTTGGACAAGGTTTCGCTGCGTCGCCGTAGTTTGAAGAACTTTGAACACAATTCAGTGGATCGGGATCTGTTGGCTCCGATGTCTGGCTTCCTTGAATTTTCACGGTTCGAGTCAGAAGCCCTACTTCCCCTTGGTATCCACTGTTGGCGATGTGTTGATAGAGCACGGGCTTTTCAAGAAATACAGCCGCCCCAACACCTGTTCTCGGACTAAGAATCACCTTCTTCACCGATGCTACTTCGTTTCTATGCCACTCGCGCGAGTCTTTCATTGCCGTTGTCACGAGCACAATCTTCTGTCCGGGTTCCCAGTTGACGCCGTGCTGCAGCATCAGGACAGAACCACCAGGATTGATCGTCAATGCAAGACGGGTCCAGATGCGGAAGAACCGCTGTCCGTGGATACTGATCTCCCCAGTGACTGAGATTCCCTTGTACTCTGGTGGAGGAACATTTGTGACTGCGCTGTTGGGTCGTGCGCCATGGAGGGTGATTGTCACAGGGGTCCTTATGCGACAAGTCTCAGACCCCGCGGTCAACTTTCCCTTGACAGCAATTCCACTTACATCAAACGTAATGCCAGTGATATTCTCTCCGAAAATGAGCTCTGATGACGCCGGAATGTTGACAAATGAGAGTTTCCCAACGACCGGCCGTCGGACCACGACTCTGGAATTCGTTGGCAGTGTCACATTCGTCCCAGCCTTTGGGATCGGACCACCCCACGTAGATGGTTTATGCCAATCAAGCAGGTCGTTGTCGAGATGAGGGCAACTCGATCGCGAAGGAAAGCTAGGTCGAGGAGGGTCTGGAATGACGACAACCTCGTTGGCAGATGTTGCATAAATGAATGGCCCCGAGGGGATGCCAACTGGAGCGGAGGTCGGTAGGGCGGCGGCTCGACGCACTCCAGTTCCAGACTGTGTCTGAGTCCTTGCTGTCTTGGTCGGAATCTCGAAAGATCGATGCTGGATGAGAGCTTGTGTAGACCCCGCGCACCTCCTGTCACAAGGCGGTTGCTTGGTTCTTGAATAGCCGATAAGTTAGTCACACTTGGTGGGACTGGATATCCTCGTAGAAGCTTGCTGCGCTTGTCAAGCTCATGGTCGCCTTGACGGGCAAGCAAGAAAGGAAAGCCAAGGGCTAGAACAAGGACTCTCAGTACCATGTTGGAAAATTTTTCTTGAAGAAATATTTTGGGTAGGTAGTGACTGCCAGCCTTCTCGTTTTGCTTCCAAGAATATGAGGATAGAGGATAGATCACATTTCTGGTTCTCGTTTTCAGCTGTGCACCCAAGAGACCTTCAATCTTCAAATTGAAATTTTGGCTTTCTGGATCTTCCCAGTTAGTCTTGTACTCTGGACTACCAACCTGGTACCGCTCTTCTTGAATGCTTCATTTTTTGCTTCCAAGAAGATTGCACGAGGAATACTCACATTTCTGGCACTCGTTCCAAGGTCGAAACTTCAATGCTCAACTTGGAATCGTGAGTAGCTCCAACCTGCCACGGTGCTCAGAGCAGTGGAGTACATGTGGTCCGCACGATGTTTGGGGAGTGATACCCAGCCTTCTCGTTTTGTTTCGAAGCGCGAAGCACATCGATCGGCCTTCTCGTTCTATTATTGATGATGACTTCATTATGGACTGGCTGCTGGCTGAGATTGATGATTTAAAATCTCAGAAAAACAGTGACGTCTCAGCGGATTCTGATTGGAGTAAATGCTTTTTTATAGGCGCATGAATTGATACCTGGTACTCCGAGTGCATTGCATATATGTATATATGATATATGATACACGGCCAGAGGTGTACAAGTATGATATTGTACCTCCGACCTCCGAGCCTCCGAGTGAAGTGAGAACGAGTGATAGTATGCATACGAATGGCTGCCGTACGCAAAAAAAGGATTTCATGCTTCATGCTTCACAATATCAAGCTGTATGATAGTATGGCGCACGGGGCATGATACAACCCTCTAGAGAGTAGAATCATCTGTGTCATGTTGTCAATTCTCGCAATAACATGAAACTAAAAGTTAATAAGCCCTGGCATTCCAAGCTTCCAAATCACTGAATTGTGACGTCCATGGAATGTCTTCAAAACTTCAGGCATGTGTTGAAACTCCATTCTGCCATTGTCTGCCACATCTTCAAATTGCTCTCCAGGGCCCAACTGATGAACACTGGACATCAAACTTTCCAATATTTTCTCTAACCTTCTGAGGGCCTGTCCATTGGGTTTTTTGAAAATCGAAGAATCGAAGTTTCGAAGTACTCACATCCAATTAATTTAGGGTTCGATTTTCGTTACTTCGAACTGTTGTCCATTGGACAAAAATGAAATTGTAAGTATCGAAGTTGTTTTGAACTCCCAAGTTCTCAGCCATTGGGCCCTGAGGAGTACAGTAGTGAGCGTCTCTACTCTCTCCTCACAATGATTGCGGCTCGTTTGTACTACAAAAACAGCGTACTAGTAGAGCGTGTCCTAAATTCAAGGCACATCAGCAGCATGGCACTCAACAAGCATGTATTAGATGGCTGTGGTGGACAGTCGGTTTCTATTCTTGCTTCTATTACTGGCTGATAGTACCATCGACTAATGTCAAGAACAGTCTCGTTCAAACAAGGAGACAAACCAAGCCAGGTGGCACGTGCAGTCTCATTGAGCAGTCACAATTCTCTTTCCGGCGCTGTACGTCTATCGGACGTACACACGTATTGCTCGTGCACGGTGGATCCTGCTGAAGAAGAATTTGTCCATTGCCTTCAAGGTTGGATTCGGCAATTCGAATTAGCTCGCAGAGGATGAAACCACAACCACGCCATCAGAACGTGTCATTTGAGAGCAGTGTCATGTTGATTGGTGTCGTGTTGAGGGTCAATGCGAGGTGAGAACGTTCAACGCCACGATTCTGTTTTTATGCAATTCAGGAACTCAAGGAGAGCGTGACGGGTTGAGCGTAGCGCTGGGCTTTGCAAGGGATTCGTGCCATGTGATGAACACGCTGCTGCTACTGCAAACCCGGTGAGATGTGGCATCAAGAACAGCAGCATCAACTCCGTTAGCAACAATCCTGGGGAGAAACAAATACTGCCGACGATGAAACCCTGACACGATGAGCCATCTGCTGCCCGACACATGAATCGCCCGATACAATTGATTCAGCAGTTCTTCAGCATCAGCGGGACAATGCTGCAAACATTGCATGACCCGATCGTTAAGCAGCGTTAAACCTGTCGGAAACTGAAGCTGCAGCGTCGATGTGCCATTGGGAGGACCAATCGACAACACTCGTCGTTGTGTGATAAAAATGCGAGTGCTGCTTCACATACATTTGCATACTGTATCATGTATGCAGTATAATGTGTTCTCTATTACAGTACTCGTGTTTTATCCTATCTAGTTGAACAGGTTATGAAACTTGATGCAAACTTGGATTTTTCTTCGTTAACTTCGATCTCGTGGGTAACGAAAATCGAGTCTTACTAACTCAGAAATCGAAGTTGAGTCACGAATGAATGGGTAATGAGCACTTCGAAACTTCGATTCTTCGATTTTCAAAAAACCCAATGGACAGGCCCTGACCTCTCATGGCAATCCATGTCTTGAATGGTGTCAAATACAAAAAGAAATCACCGCTTCCATATCAACAATCATATTGTTCTTTTCTGGTTTGCATGATGCCTGGTTGCATCGGATGTAAATTAGTATGACCATGGTGCATCAGGGTTGCATGAAGATGTTATCCCAAGCCTGATACAAGCTGCACAAATCTATGTATTAGATACTAGTATACATTTTGGCAGTATTGAATTTCTTGCCTCGTCCACAAAAACCCATGCAACAACAATTCTTGGGTTGCATTTCCCAGATGATATTCCAGAGTACTTGTACTAGTATTTATGCCCGCGGCTTTTTTGGCCCAGCACCCACCATCAAACACCTTTTCAGACCTCAAAATTGTGCCTTGCGATGTCACGTGGGCAAACGTAGTCTGCATATGAGTGTAGAAATTGGACGTATCAAACAAACGGAGATTTTAGTACTTCTCATCCTATACTGTACAGTATGAGATTAACACTGTACAATCAAGATTCCACAGCACTGTTGAAGTCTATTGTTGTATTCTACTACCATGACCCCACAAAACCCTAAGGTTTCCATACCCCTAACCTCAGCGCCTCTTCAAAAGCCAAGCTTTGCAACTTTATGAACTAATTAAGGCATTGGACAATGCACCAGCCAGATTGAGCTAAACACCTCTGCATAGTACATGAATAGTCCTCGGTTTTGGATCTGAACTCTCATAGATTTGGCACTAGCTAGTAGACCATTCCTTACACAAAATTCTGTGGACAAAAAATGCTGACACACAGATTTTGGCTCAATTTTGTTTTTGCCACGGTCACTCAACCGTTGTTCCATTCATTATTACATCAACACATGCATGCAGCCATATATCACAAAGTCAATGATTGACAAAGAGGAGATGAAACAACTAGTGCAGCATGAACAACATCATGTGCATTGCCAGCAATGATAGCGGTGGCCATTCAATGCAAGCACAAGGTATCACCACTATTTGAAATTGAAGACGACAATGGAGCATCAACATTGCAACGACCCGGCAGTAGCAAATAGTCTTAGATTACAGTAATAAATTTCTATTATTATTGCACGTATCTTCCTTAGTATGTTATAAGTGCTGAAAAGAAAAGATGTTTATGCACCCTTCAACTTTGCAGTTGCGGTACTCATGAAAGATCTTGGTATCAAAGAATGTAGAATTGTTTTTCTTTGTTGTGGATGAGGAGGGTAAAGAAAGCCACAAAATGGGGGAACAAGCGGAGTAATCATCCATTTTTGTTTTGCTGTTTTTGACCTGCTGTCTAAGGAAGGGCGAATCCAGAATTTTTTATCCAAAGAGAACAGAACGTACATCTTCTACAAGTACAGTCCTTGAGTACTCCAGTATTCTTTCATTCAGGTGATGGAAAGGTATAGAAGCCTTACTCGGATAATACTTAAATGATAGAGGCTAACTACCAGAAGGTAGAAAGAGAAAGTTTTGGATGTCTATAGTCTAGAATCCTTAAAACATTGTTTTTGACTACTAGTTTGGTGGTGTCATCGTCATCAAACCCATGGCACACTGTGTCTAAGTACCTGTCCAAGCAACATTGCGTCGTACTTCATACTTTGATCATGTGTTTCTTAAGTGACTAACTGTATGCTGATGCTGAATAAGTCATACAATTGTCAACATAAAACCTAGACTTTTCAGAATATTTTATGCTGTACTGGCAAACTTCAATAACCAATCAGGTGTTTGGGAAAGGAAATTCCAATGGGTGTTGCAATACATGCAAGAAAGTGTGTGCCACAATAGCATTATTTCCCCTGATGAAGTATAAGACGCTTGTCACCAAGACCTGCCCTTGCAATCAAGGTTGAAAAATGTGAAGGACTATTGCTCAAACAAATTATGACCATTATAAAGGTTGAGTTGTAATGAAGTTCCAAGGAGATGATGGTTTGGAATTCAAAGGGTTGGCAATGAAATCAAAGAAACCAAGAGACCATTGCAATCATTTGCCACTCCTCATAATTCCGCACTATCTGTGGGAAACAGGCAATGCTGGCTTTAAGAGGCATTCTACTAGTGAGAAAAATATTTAAAATTGATATATTTGTAGAAGCCACATGTGGCTGATGATGTTATGATGAAGCAAAATGTTTGCTGGATGGTAAAGTTCAAGTTGCAGTCAGTAAGTCATTGTTGACATTGCAAACTGTGAAGGAAAATGTGTGGTATTGTGACTTCCCCTTCAATGAATCCATGCTCAACGAAAGCATCATGATTTAACAGTCAAGTCTCAGATGGCACAATCCTTCCAGAACCTTCCTTCGTGTGCCTGATTCCATTCAATCAAGGCACAAGGAGTTCTTGCCGGAATTGTGCCACAAAAGCCAAACTGCAGGATTCTTGAAATGCATAATTGGCATATCTTCTCTTTCAAGCGGTAGTTGCCTGTCCAGGAGCACTGCAGAGATGACAGTTTCATCCTTCTTTCTAAAGCAGGAACTAAAAATTCACGAGAATCAGGCAACCGAAGTCCAAGTTGATGTCCACATTAATCCATAACCTGGCTAAATAAATATAGTTCTTGCCTCCTTCGGGATCTAAATTGTGATTTCCGATGAACTGGTTAGTGCATCAGGACATCAGGACCCTTCGTATGTCGCTCAGCTGCAAGTAATGGTGTTACAATGAAGCACTCAGATTCTTTCAGCTTTACGTGGACTTGAGGCCGCCTACGTGACTGGGAACGATTTGAAGCATCGTGGTGGTCATCATATGATTGTACGTGTCCCCTTGGTTTCGTTAATTATCAATGCTACCAACAATATTCTATAGCGACTCATGTGGAATGTCGACGCTGATCGCAGAATCTTGACGCATTGAAATGAGGCCTCCTGATCCCCTCAAGAGATAGCATTCCTTGGCCAGCCATCCAAATACTTTAGCTAATCCGAACTCCAAGCGATAGTCCATCGAGACGATCAATCATCGTCCACAAAACGACGTACCATCTTCTCGAGGGATTGACAAATAGAGTCCGATGGAGGTCCATGCTGCGATGGGGATGATGGAGAGCAGGTAACTCGAAAAGTAAATCTTGGCCACAACAGCTGCACTTTCCGAGAGTGCTGGCTGAGACTTGAGCAATACCACAACAATCAACGCGCCAGGTAGAGCGGAATTGATGATAATCACTAACTTGCTAAGATTCGACACTGCTCCAAGTGCACCAGCGCACTCAAGTGCTACTAAGCCACCACTGACAATGGCTGGAGTAAGGATGAGGCGTGATAAAAAGAACCACACATGTAGTCGCATCATATCTCGATCGGATCTTCGAATGCTCTCCAGTATTAGACTTGATCGACGCCGTACAGCCGAGGTTACATTCCTGATTGCAGCCGTCCTGCGCCTTGGGCCAAAGTTTGGGTCTGACATGATGGGCGACTCAATGGGGTCAGGATCATGAAGCTCCGACTCCGCCGCAACTCTGTCGTCCTCCATAACTGCTGCCTCGTTCGCGACAGTACCACTGCAGGGAACCAAACTTGCCGCGACAACAATAGTCGATATGGACGATGATGCTGTCCCCATGGTATCGATAGCGGCACCGATGAAACGAAGAGCACCACCTTGCGAAAACAATGCTTCCTGCAGCAGAGGTATGCAGCCTGTGATAAATCCGAACATCATTGCTAGAAATCCTGCTGATAAAAAAGTTTTTGCCATCGAATCTCGTGTTCTCGAGCAAAACGCCCGAAGCGCGGTAGTTGGTACGTCGGGAGAGGGCCCGTCGTTGTTGTGTTCAATTTCGAACCCAACTGCGTCTGCAGATTGCTCGGTACCTATCACAGTTTCCTCCGCAGACGGCTGCGCCGTTGTTGTCGCCAACGTCGAGTCTTTCAATCTCTGGTTCGCGGCCGCCATGAGTTTCGATTGTCCAAATGTCCAAAACAGAAAACTCCAGGAAAAGAAATATGCAAAAATTTTGCTCGTCGATTCATCCACGCATCGTGCGTAGGAACCACCAAAGGCTTTATAGACTACTGGATATTCGCATAGGGCTGGAAATATAAGAATTGGAAGTGCCACAATATTCGGAAACGATGCAGCTATTCGCAGGGAATCAAAGTCAACAGGATTTTTGATCTTGATGATGAGTCCCAACAGAGTTGCTGTGAGGTAGGATATTCCCACAACGACGACATTCCCAACTATCTCGAACCAGTATGAACCAATTGTTGCTGCCGACGTGGTTCGAGCAATAGTCCCGTAAATCAGGCACAGTGTAAGCACATTGAAGGAGAATCTGGCGAGTGCACCAATGGAATTGGCAGGCAACAAGGGAGCATTTCTTGGGACTGCGTTAATGAGGAGTCACAAAGTTTAGTACGAGGCCACTAATGTGGGAGGGTTCACGATACGCCGTCCAAGCTCACCGCACAAACGCCAGCATCCTGTCAATACGTACACTTCACTGCCAAGAATCCAACGGAACCGATCACATAAACCTTCCCCACACTTTGAGCTGATGCAAGAATTACTGACCCAATTTCGCTCCCCATGGCTTTCCTTTTAATTCTATGTACTACCGGTAGCCTTCACTACGACGTGTCATGAATGCTCTGTCTATGCCCTTGCAAAGAGGTTCAACCAGTCCCATCTCCCATCAATGATAAACCGATGCGGGGATGCATCGTCGGCAACCAGTCGTCGAGGCAGGAGGCTGACTCAGTGCTCACAGTAGACAGTAGAGTACAACTACTGTAGGAGAAAATACGAATAAAACTCCAAGCACTTGAACAGGTTGTAGACTTCATTATCTACTGATAGGCTGTCTCAGCAAATTTGCGAACTGTAGCCACAATAGCTTTCAATCTGGTACAAATGTGATTCAGACTTTGGACTCTATTACTTGACTTGCATCCTTCAACACCAAGTGAGGATCCCAGCGCTTCTCGCACCTGGAGTCCGGCAATCTTCTAATGCGTCGGTCCATCCTCCGCTTACAAACTAGAAAAACTTAATTCCATCTTCTGAACTCGTGTCACCTTTAAAGATAGCACACTTCCCTTGCGATTGCAGAATTTCCAATGCCCGTCGCAGCAATTCCTCATCGGCACCTTGAAAGCTCATACCATTGACATCTTCTCCCGAATGCAATTCATATAGCGTACATACCGAACCGACAAATCCATTGGCGTCTGCCCAGTCGTAAATATCCGACGCCAGTTGTTCGGGTTTCCGCCACAGAATACGACATCTTGTCTTGGTCGCTGGGTCCTGCCATTCACCGTGTCCGTGTTTGCAGAAATCTGCCATGACTTGTTGTACATCGTCTTGGCTAAGCGATCTTCCAATCTCGGCGTTGCTCCACAGAGGACAATCGTGCACGACCAGTGTCTTAATCTTTTTGGAAGCGTGATACTTCAGAATTAGTTCACGCCACAGTGCCATTTGCTTTTCTCTTGTTTCCAGGACGGGTTGGACAGTAAAGAAAGGAGGGAAGGAATAGAATTCAGGAAACTGGAGAGATCGACCAACGACATGAAATTAGAAGTTTGCGTTTGCCACAACCTCCTTGTCCTTAAATGCCTAGCAACTTACCTCAAACTTTGCACTTGCCGACATGTTGGGAAACGCTGATGTGCTGAGTGCTGAGAACGATTGAAGGAGAGGTGAGGGAGTGAAGGCGCATGTACATGAATGAGTGAGGGCGTACATAAGTGGAATGCGCCCTTGTTGTGTCCTCTTCCTCCTTGTCTACAGTCTACAGTCTACAGTCTACAGTCTACAGTCTACAGTCTACAGTCTACAGTCACAAACTGATAGATTCTGCGTGCGAGCGCGGAGTGGAGGCCAGACCATGGTTAAATCGGGCGCACGCCAGACCGGGGTCGCAGGCAGGTGGTGACGTCACGGTGACGGTATCGGTCGCTACAGTACGAACGTTGGCCGGTGCTACGGTTTCAGGACTACTGGATGCTACGCTAGCGGCAGAGGAAGCGGGAGTGCTAGTAGCAGACGCGACGGTATACGCGTGAGAGTCTACTGGACGGGTATACTGAGCTACGGTATGACTAGGCGTAACTACAGTACATGTAGACGTAGACACAGTGCTAGTAGGCGAAGCAACTGTGCTAGTATCTGTAGGTACGATGCAAGTAGATGGTGCTACGTTGCGCGTAGGTGACACTACAGTATGTGGACGTGGGTGGAGTCCTACGGTGACGTCGGTAGCCAAGTGGGTACTAGTACACTGGCTATCGCTACAGGGGGTCCGATCCGTGACGACGGCGGGTAAAATGTCGTCATGGTCGGTTACGCTGCTACGAAAATTGTACATTGTGGAAAAATGGGGGCCGGACTAAATATATTTACAGTTGGACAAATTTGTGAGAAATTGTTGATCATCAAATGATGATCAACTTCTTTTGATGAGTGTTCTTCAGGAACACTCAGGATCACAAAAGAAACGGTGCACGTCTGAAGAGTGCACGTCTGAAAAGGTGTACGTCTGAAGAGGTCGTACGAGGCCGAGCGTTGGGCGAGAAAATGGTCGTTTATGCAACGAACGACATGAATTTGATCGTTGCAATTTTGGAGTGGGATATGATTCCCGTACGACAGTAACGATACGACGTATACTGTGCACTGGTGTAATGTGTATCGTTGCACTGGATAATGTAAACAGTAAACTACGTAGGATCGGTACTAAAAGTCTGTCACCCCTCTTGAATCAGATCTCCGTAGAAATTGGTGATGGAGAAAGTAGGTGATCAGGTAGTGTGCAAAAGATTTTGTCAAGGTGAGGATCAATCTTGGAGGATGTCTGAGTTTTGGTTAGGATGTCAGCAAGTTGAGAGTCACAAGGGATCCAATAGAGTTGATGAGTACCATCTTGTTGGCCTTGGCGGACAAAGTGAAAGCGTCTTTCAATGTGGCGAGTTTTGCGTTAGTTAGTTTATTCTTGGCAATTTGAACAGTTGCTTCATTGTCAATCATAAGGACAGATGGGATTGTAGGTAAGCGTTGGGATGATTCGCGCCATTGTTTAGTGCCAAGGTATGTCATGTCATATAAAAGCATTCTGATGTGGGCAGTAGCCATAGTTGCAGAGCAGGCTGCCATGTATTCAGCTTCAGAGGTTGACATTGCAATTGGGTAGGCATTGTTGAGTTGGCTTCAATGAGGGCACCATTGTGAAAAATCATGTATCCAACAGTTGATCTGCCAGTGTCAGGGCAATCTTGCCAGCTGGCATCAGAGAAGACAGTCAGGTCAGAGTATGGAATGCTGTGTTGGGCACAGATACTATAGATTGGGTTAGAAGTGCCATCAGGATAGAATTTCAAAGCATAGCTGGGTCGGCGTCTGAGATAGCCAAATAACCAGATAAGGCGCGGAAGTCAAGTTCACCGGGCAGATGCAGGCTTTTGCAAGTTTGCAGACTGCAAAAGGATATCGGCACGTGTGTTATACGCTAGATAAAGTAGGGTGCATACGGCTGAGCGAAACGGGAGGCGGGAATGTCTTTTCTCAATTATAGACTTGTCATGATCGGTGACAGGACGGTTATCTTTGGTGAAGACGTAATCGGGTGGGAAGGGAGTTTCGCGTTCAGGGAATTCGGAATCCGGGTCATAGCGTTGGAGAGCGTTCAAGACATATCGGTGTTGGTCTAGAGTGTAAGTGGAATCTTTGTGGCGGTGGATGCGCATTTGCAGGAACCATTGTGCAGGACCAAGGAATTTCACGTCGAAGCGGTTGCGGACGGAATCTTCGAAAGATTTCTCGATGGAATCGTTGCTTCCAACATAAAGCATGTCATCGACAAAGAATAGGAGGCGAAGCCATTGGTTATGTTTATCATAGTAAACAAAATAGGATGGTTCTGCTTGGGATTGAATGAATCCTTGAGAGTATAGCCATTCAGAGAATTCAATGTTCCAATATTTGCCTGAGTAGACAAGGCCATAGATTCCTTTGTCAAGAAGAGTGGGACTCCAAAGTATTTGGCATATTCTGGGAAGTGGTGGGCAAGGTAAAGTGGCAGGATCACAAAGTGACGTCCAATAACTTTGGCTTGAAGATAGGCTCAATGAAGTCAGCACCTTTAAGGATGCGGCGGAAAGCACAGGTTTTGGATATGAGGAGCTTGACCTCTTGAAGATGCACAGGGTGACCATGTGTCTTCAAAAGGTTGAGGATCTCAATTGGGATAGTGTTAGACTTCTTAACTTTATTGGTGTTCTCTTCTCTTTGCTTAAGTAGTTGCTGCTGGTACTTTGCTTTTGTTTTCTTAATCTTCTCTTTTCCATGTCGCGGGCAACAAGGCGGGCTTTGAGTTTGTCAAGTTTGCCAGATGCTGTTTGCTTTGCTTTGAGCACAAGTTTAACTGGGATAATCAATTCATCTGCATGGGGTTTCTGGCCAAGGATGAAGGTACCATGATCAATGAGGTTCTTGATTTCCATTTTGATTGCATGAAGCCAGGCAGAGCGGATGTCATCATCAAGTTTGAGGACAGCTTGAAAGGATTGGGGTTCTGGCAAGTATTTATCAACAGGATCATCATTTTCTGTAGATGTTTCAGCAGAGGCATCAAGGGCAAGCATGGCAGTGTGGATAGGGTCAATGGAAGGTGGTGATTCAGCACATTCTTGGAAGTAGAGTGTCATCTCTTTCTGAAGGGGTGTGTGTCTCTTCTGGTGATGAGTGATTGAGCAGTTGAGGTGCAGGTGGTGTTGGACCAGGTTGTAGATCATCATCATCAGTGTCATCATCATTGTCAATAGTCTCAATGGGAAGGGGATGCTCATCATTGTTAGTGGGTTCTTCAATGAAGGAAGATGGGTTGATTCCAAGGTTGGCAACAGATCCAGTCTGGTGAATGATGGTGGGTTCAGAATTCTCAACATTTTCAAGTCCATTAGGGTCCATGTGGGAGCGGATAGGGATGGCTCCAGCAAAAGGTTTGGAGTCAAAAGCAAGGGCAGAGCTGAAATCTTCATCAAAATAAGCGTCACGGGTTGTGATAATTCGTTGAGGATGGTCTGGAGAGTAGACAAGCCAGCCAGCAGAGTTTTCAGGGAATCCAATAAAAGTTCCACGGGATGCACGTTGGAGCTGTTGTTTATAAGTGATTAACTTGTTCCGAAAGGTTGGTTCGTAACGTTTGAAATAGACTGGGCATCCAAATACGCGGAAGTTGATGAGGCTGGGTTTTCGGCCATAACTATAGTGGAAGGGAGTTGTAGGATTTCCATCTTGATCAGTGACATTCTTTGCAGGGCAAGCATTGACAATTTGGACTGCATAGGCATGAGCATGGTGAAAGAAGGCACCTCCAAGTCTGGCAGTGTTGAGCAGAGTGTTTGCAATGTTGTGGACTTCTCTCCATTTGGCTTCACAAATTCCATTCATTTCTTGATGTTCAGGGGCTGCAGCTTCAACTTTGATTCCAAGATTGGTGCAAGTTGAGATGAATTTGGCGAAGTAAATGCTGTTCCAGCATCAGTGCGGATAAAGCGGCAGATTGGGTGCGTCAAGAAGTTCTGATTGTGTGAGCCAAGATTGCAGTGCAGTGAGAATGGATAAGGTGCTTTCAGTGGGTAGTCCAATCCAACCAGTTAGTTTGCCAGGGGTTGTCACAATGAAAAGGTAGGCAGAATAGTTAGTGTTAGTTGTCAGGCCAAAACGGAATGGGTTTCTCAGAAGGTCAAGGTGAAGTTGATGGAATGGTTCTGAACCTTGGCGGAGTGGGACTTTGCTTCTGGCGCGTTTTTGGCTGATTGAGATTCTGATTGGCCAAGTTTGAGTGTCAGTGGCTGGTGACAAAATGTGATCATTCCAAACATGGTGAAGGGATCCAGTCATAAGATTGCGGAAATTACGATGTGCAAGGCGACGGGATGTGATCTCAAGTGGCAAGGTTGCAGTGGGTTGGTCTGGGTTTGAATTGGTTGAAGTGTCCAAGTGTTGCTCAAAAGTGATGGCAGGTGAGTTTAAAGTGTCATCAGAAGTTGTGTTAGGTTGGGAAGTCATGGAGAAAGCTTGTTCAGAGGGTAGCTCTTGAAGAATGGTTGGCCATGTGTATGTTGAGTTGTTGGGAAAACGGATTGTGGTTGCTCTGTTCTGGATGATGACTGTGAAGTTTTGGGTGGCAGAAATGGCAGTCAGGAAAGCAGACGGTGGCTAAGACCTTCAATGTAGTAAACATCAGCAAGACCAAGGATAGCTTTTGTCCTTCTGTGGTTGTAAAGAAACAGTCAGTTGTGCCTTTGAAAGTGGATATCTTGGTGGTTCCATCAGCAAGGGAAACAGGTACATGGCAGGGTTCAACATCATGGAGATCACTGAAACAGGAGTGTAGTGACTTGTAGCACCACTGTCAGGAGCCAATTTTCAAGATCTGGCGGTCCAAAGCGCTGATATGCAGACATGGGATCATCTGGGAAGTATTCAATTGCATCAGTGCTGGGAGGTGAGTGTGACATGGAGGGTACAAAATCATTGTCAGTCAGTGATGGGTTGATTTCCATTTGAGGCAAGTTGGTATCAGGCCAGATTGTTGGTGGGCCATTGTTGAAGGCAGGGTTGTTGTTTAATGAGGCAAGGAAGGCTTGATGGTAATGAGTTGTTTCAGCATGAGGTGAAGATGAATCAGTGACAAAATAAGCTCTTTGATTTCTGGAGCAGTGTTCTCATTATTGGTTGGTGACCTTGGGTTTCCTCCATTTCTGTTATTGTTGTTTGAGGTCTGTTAGTTGCAGTTGGGCATTGTCTTGCATAGTGACCAGTTCTTCCACAATTGTTACAAACTATGTTGGTGGCATTATTGGGTGAAGGATTTGGCCGAAATGGGGTGGAATTGCTCTGCGGTCGACGTTGGTTGTTGGAGTTTGATGAAGTTGGTCAAGGGCGGTCGGTTGCCATGATTCGGTCTTGGTGGCGGGCGTTGCGACGGTGTTTGGTGATTGTTCGGACGGTTTGAATGCT